>CM074719.1:446699303-447004303 GCA_037306005.1 Rhinophrynus dorsalis
AGCCTCTAAGAAGGCTTTGCTTTCCTTGCCCTTTCAGGGGAATTTGCTTTTTGGGTCTGAACTCAAAGAAATGATCAGTGAGGCTACTGGCGGTAAAAGTACTCTTCTACCCTCAGTCTTTAAGAAAAAGTTTCCAGCCAAACGCAATCGGTCCTTTCGTTCCTTTCAGACTGAGACACGCTCCTCGGCCCAAACGGGTCCTCCCACTACGCGCTCCTCCTCCAAGCCCAAACAGTCCTGGAGGCCCAAAGTTGCCTCCAAGGCCAAGACCTCCAAGACTGCTTCGGCATGACTCGCCGAACCCGGGTCCGCATCCGGCTGTAGGCGGTCGTCTCCGCATCTTTCGCCGGACTTGGGAGGAGTCAGTGGCGGACCCATGGGTTCTTCAGGTGGTGTCAGAGGGATACAGGATCCCTTTCTCTTCCCTTCCTCCTTTTCGGTTCCATTTTACTCGTCCTTCTCAGGAACCCACAAAACGGCGTCTGTTCGACGACGCTATTCAGGATCTCTTGGACAAAGAGGTCCTGGAGGCGGTTCCTCAGGGGGACACAGGTTCAGGATTTTATTCCAACCTGTTTGTGGTAGCCAAAAAGGACGGAGGAGCCCGTCCCATCTTGGATCTCAAAGATCTCAATGCCTATGTGGTGACTTCCCACTTCCGCCAGGAGTCCCTGCGCTCTGTGATTGCAGCAATGTCTCCAGGGGAGTTTCTTGCCTCCCTGGACCTTCAGGATTCTTATCTTCACATCCCTATTCATCCAGAGAGCAGGCGGTATCTCAGGATTGCCTGCCACAGGGGACACTTTCAGTTTGCAGCGCTCCCCTTTGGGCTGACTTCAGCCCCTCAGGTCTTCCAGAGGGTGTTGGGCTCCTTGATAGCGGTGCTCCATCAGGATGGGATCAGAGTGACCCCCTACATGGACGATCTCCTACTGAAGGCCTCCTCAGCGGAGCTTCTCCACCAGCAATTACAGATGTGCATGCACACCCTGAACCGTCATGGCTGGATCCTGAATCTGGACAAGTCGGACTTGATTCCATCTCAGAGGCTTCTGTTCCTGGGTCTCCTGTTCGACACTCGCCAATGCATGGTGTTTCTTCCAGAGGACGTGGCTCACCAGATAGCTGTCAGAGTGGCTGGAATTCTGGACCTGGACGTGATTCCAGTTCCGAAGTTGTCGTCCTTAGTGGGGAAGTTCATTTCCACAATCGAAGCAGTACCATTTGCCATGGCCCACTCCAGGGATCTTCAGAGATTCGTGATCCAGACGTGCAAGAATCATCCAGATCATCAACATCTGTCTGTTTCTCTTCCTCCTCATGTCGAGTCGAGTCTGCACTGGTGGTTAGATCTCTCTCATCTCCTGAAAGGGAAATCCTTTCTAGTTCCTCCTTGGACCACAGTCACTACGGATGCCAGCCTTCGGGGCTGGGGTGCAGTCTGGGGTCGCTTCAGTGCTCAGGGGAAATGGGGTCTGGAGGAATCCATGCTCTCCATCAATGTTCTGGAACTTCGAGCTGTCCGGCTGGCCCTGAGGCACTGGGAGTCTCAATTGACCGGTCTTCCAGTCAGAGTGGAGTCCGACAACGCCACGGCGGTGGCTTACATCAACAGGCAAGGCGGCACAAGAAGCGGTTCCGCCTGGTGGGAGGTCAAGGATATTTTGTCTTGGGCAGAAGATCACGTGCCTGTCATCTCTGCGGTTCATATTCCAGGCGTGGACAACGTCATGGCAGACTTCCTCAGTCGTCATACCGTCGACAGCGGAGAATGGGCTCTGCACCCAGAGGTGTTTCACATGCTCACTCAACGGTGGGGGATGCCTGTGGTGGATCTGATGGCTACCAGACACAACAGGAAGGTTCCGGTGTTTTGCTCCCGGTTGAGGGACTCCCTTGCTCTAGCAGTGGATGCCTTGTCGATCCCTTGGGACTTCTCCCTGGCTTACATCTTCCCTCCTCTTCCTCTATTGGTCAGAGTTATCCAGAAGTTGAAGAGGGAACGTTGTCCTGTCATCCTGATTGCTCCAAACTGGCCTCGCCAGTCCTGGTTTCCGGAATTGATGGCCATGTCAGTGAAGGATCCAATCCCACTTCCAGCCCGTCCGGACCTGCTTCTTCAGGGGTATCTGTGGAAAGAGGATGTTCACTCTCTCCATTTGATGGCATGGCGGTTGAATCCTCGATTCTAGCTAAGAAAGGCTTTTCTCCTTCTGTGGTATCGACGATGCTCAGTGCTCGTAAGCCTGTGTCTTCCAAGATCTATCATCGCATATGGTCAACTTTCATGACATGGTGCTCTGACAAGAAGTTGTCTCTTGACTTCCATCTTCCCACTGTCCTGGCCTTCTTGCAGGACGGTGTGGATAAGGGGCTCAGTCTGAGTTCCCTCAAAGTTCAGACCTCTGCCTTGTCTGTGTTTTTCCAGGAACGGATTGCTGTCCTTCCTGATGTGAAAGTCTTTTTCCAGGGTGTGACTCATGTTCGACCTGCCTTTAAGAGTCCTGCTCCCCAGTGGGATCTCAATTTGGTGCTGGGAGTTCTACAGCGACCACCGTTTGAATCCTTGGCTTCCATTCCATTACGTCTTGTGACTTGGAAGATGGCCTTCCTCTTGGCTGTGGTGTCTGTGCGCCGGGTAGCAGAGTTACAGGCCTTGTCTTGTAAACCTCCTTACCTGGTGTTCCACAAGGATAAGGCTGTGCTTCGCACTACCAAGGAATTCTTACCCAAGGTTGTGTCCGAGTTTCATATCAATCAGGAGATTGTGGTTCCCTCTTTCTGCCCTAATCCTTCATCTGACAAGGAAAGAGATCTCCATCTGTTGGATGTGGTGCGTTGCCTTAAATTTTATGTTCATCGCACCGAGTCTATCAGGAAGTCTGACGCTCTATTCGTCATTCCTGAGGGGCCTGGGGCAGGTAGACCGGCTTCCAAAGTTACCATTGCCTCTTGGATTAAGGCTACCATCCGTGAAGCCTATAAGTTGAGGAATAAGCATGTTCCCTTCCGGGTGACTGCCCATTCCACCAGATCTATTGGGGCCTCTTGGGCCTACAAGAATCAAGCTTCTGCTGATCAACTGTGCAGAGCGGCCACTTGGTCCTCTGTGCACACCTTTTCTAAGCACTATCGAGTTGATGTACTGGCTTCGGCTGATGCCAGTTTTGGAAGGAAGGTCCTGGAGGCAGTCTTGCCTGTGTAGGTCTTCCGCTCTGTGATCCTTAGTGCTTCTTTACTGTTGAGCCCGGTTGGCTCTGGTTCTGTGTGCTGTGTTAGTTCAGGGATTGTTCCCTTGGTTGGTGTCCGTTGACACTTACAGTTTGGGCTATGTTATCAACTGGTCATAACAGTTCTAGTGACTTGGGCCTTGCGCCTGGTCCTTGCCTTACTTCCCGCCTCTGGATCAGCTCAATGTTTGTACATCCCAGAGTACCAGTGACCTGTATTGGACGACAGTGAAAATAGGATTTTAGTCTTACCTGTTAAATCCTTTTCACTTAGTCCATACAGGTCACTGGTCTCCCACCCTGTCAAGGGACCAGTCTTGGCTCTCCTGTGGCATTCAGTGGGAGACCGTTCGGGCATGCTCACAGGAGTCTTTCTTTTTGCTTACCTGAGGTCAGTTCTTGGGGTCTCAAATCAATATGAGTGGCTCTGGCCAGAAGGTGGCTTAAGTAAGAGGGGAGGCTCCGCCCCTTGCAAATTATTTGCATAATTGTTCCTGCCTATTAAAGGGGACTTACGCCTCCCAGAGTACCAGTGACCTGTATGGACTAAGTGAAAAGGATTTAACTGGTAAGACTAAAATCCTATTTTTTGGCATGGGCTGGACTTGATGGACGCATGTCTTTTTTTCAGCCTTATCTACTATGTTACTATGTTATGTTACTATGTTAGAATGGCTGTGAGCTCAGTCCACTCGTCACCACAGAAGCCTTGGGCTTACTATATAAGATATGTATCCATTTAATAAAGGAGGGGCCAAACCCCAGAGTACGTACCAAAGGTATGGCCATTCGACAGAGTCAAAGGCCTTAGATGCATCAAGAGATGCTATCACCCGAGTTCCGGTGTTATCGTGAGGAAGTTGCAGGTGCATAAACAACCGTCTAAGATTATGTGACGTCGATTTACCTGGGATAAAGCCAGTTTGATCTTCATGTACAATGGTCCCTAGCACTTTATTCAATCTGGTAGTCAGGATTTTCGCCATAATCTTTGCATCCGTGGTCAATAGGGAAATGGGCCTGTAAGAGTCACAAATCTCCAGATCCTTTCCTGGCTTGGGCAATACAATAATGGAAGCATTGTTCATTGAATCTGGAAGAAATCCATCATCGATAGCAGCATAAAATGTATTCAAAAGATGGGGGGCCAAGACAAGTATAGGAGCATCCAACATTTGTTTATGTTCAAAAGAAAGTCGCTGAAGGTCACATTGATCAATAAAGCAGGAAATCTGTGACTCAAAGCGGGTCAGTTGAGATCGATATAAATAGAAGAGCTGAAATCGCGAGTTAATCATCTGCAGATCTAGAATCAGTTTGCCCCCAGGATCTCGGAGTGAAGAAACCCCTGTGTTGACAAACAAGATGAGCCGTTAGCTTCCCTGCCTTATCCCCATTTTCAAAAACATTTTGTTTCAAATAAAAAACATGACGGGCTTTCAGTTCAGACAATCTTATAGAATACTGTAGCGAGCAAGAAACAAACTTAGCATAAGAGGCTGTATCCCTGCTTTACACAAACTGTTTGTCCGCCGCAGCAGCGTCTGATTCCAATGCCTCCACCTCACTAGATCTAAGTCTATTTTGCATAGATACAAGAGAAATCAATGAGCCCCTTGCAGCCGCCTTGGCAGCCTCCTAAACAACACCCTGAGCAGCTGAGTTAACATTATTGACAAAATATTCACTGAGATCTTCTCTATGTTTAGACACCAAATGTGTGTTGGTCAACCATACGGAACTAAATCTCCAGACTCTAGATTGAGGTCTCCGGTCCCACTGTAAGGTCAACAATAGCGGGGTATGGTCAGAAGTCACTCTGGTCAGAAAGACATTTTGACGTGTTTACTTCCTGATATCTTTTATTGGCTACGCTGTCTTTGCTCCTCCCAGTGACAGCCTTTAAATATCCTGGGCTGTCACTTATGTGCTGCCCTTTCATGGTGTTTCCGTTGCCTAGCGCTTGTTCTGTTACTCTCGTATGACCCAGACTGCCTGACTATTCTGCCTGTTTATCGTTCCTGCTCTGTGTATTGACCCGGCTTGGCTGACGTTCCTGCTCCGTGTACCGACCCGGCTTGACTGAAGTTCCTGCCCCGTGTAAGTTTCGTGGCTCACTTGCCACTTCTTCAGATGCAGAAGAACCTCACACTTCAGGATTTGTGTTGGGGGGCTCAGGGGGCTTTTTTGGCACTGTCGGGGTACTTTTTCTGTGAAAACGACATTTCCCATGAGCACTTGCTTCGCGTGCTCATCTCTGATTGGCTTCTGCTGCGGCATTTTGGGCCATTTCCAGAACATGTATTCTACGCAGGGTTGGACTCGCCTTCTCTCCTCTGCTGATTAACCCTTCGCCTGCCAGATAAGTCTAGTTTAGTGATTTCTGGGTGAATCTTTAATCCTACACACTATACTTGGGTGATTTCTTATACTGTAAGGTTATTTGACACTGTGAGAATGTCTATACCGTTGTAGCTTAGGGCCAGACACAAGACCAAGGATGCTGGGGTCTCTGTATCACCCATTGTGCATTGTTCTTCCTGTCATTCAGGGTTACCTAGAGAATTCTCAGGTAATTTATGCCCAGCATGTTCTGATGTACCTCAGAGTCTCCCAGGGACCTCCAGCCATGCTTTAGAGCCAGTTTGGGTGAAAGAGTTCAAGGCTGCTCCCAGGGACCTTAGGTCTACATTGCAACTCTTTCCATCCCAGTTACAGGATGTCTTCCATTCTTGGCAGACCCCCTCACCCGTCAAGTCTTCCCTGCCGAAACCTCATGGAGTACCTGACGTGTCAGATTCTGCTGAAGAGGAACTGCTGAAGGATTCAGATGTTGAGGAATGTTTTGAATACTCTTAACATTCCCTTAGTTCAGAAGGTTCTTTCTGACCCCTTCCATGTGTTTCAGGAGCCTAAAAAGCCCCTTACGTGCTTTCTACCTAACCCCACTCTTGACCGCCTTGTGTCTGAGGAGTGGAAATCCCCAGACAGGAAACCTTCTGTGTCCAAGAAATTTGCCAAGCTTTATCCCTTCTCTGAGGCAGTACTTGCACAGTGGGTTCATCCTCCCAAAGTGGATGCTCCTATCTCCAGGCTATCTAAGTCTACTGCCTTGCCAGTTTCTGATGCATCTGCTCTGAAGGACTGGACTGACAAGAAACTTGAGGTCTCCCTCAAGTCAATTTTTGCCACTGCTGGTACTGCCATGCGTTCAGCTTTTGCTGCAGCATGGGTGAACCGGGCCATTGTGGTCTGGACTGAACAGCTCACCCTGGCTGTCTGTCGGGGTTCTCCTATTTCGGATCTGTTGCACCTTCTTGCCAACATTTCTGAGGCACAGCACTATGTTTCTGCTGCCTTATTTGATGTCATCCTTTTGGTGGCCAGGGTTTCTGCCATGTCTGTGGTTGCCAGACGAGCTCTTGGCTCAAGATCTGGTCTGCTGACACTGCTTCAAAGAAAACATTCTACAAGATCTATTGGGGCTTCTGGGGCTTACGAGAATCAGGCCTATGCTGATCAGTTGTGCAAGGCTGCCATTTGGTCCTGTGCACACCTTTTCGAAGCACTACCGTGTTGATGTGCTGGCATTGGCTGACTCCAGCTTTGGAAGGAAAATTCTGGAGGCAGTCTTGCCTGTCTAGGATTTTCTTTGGTTCTTGGTGCTCCCTTCACTTGAGCCCCGTTGGCTCTAGTTCAGTGTGCTGTGTAACAGTTGGGGTGTTGTTACCCCTGTTCAGTTTCCGTTGACACCAGTGTTGTTGGCCTATCTCTGACCTGATGGTTCATATCTACTCTGGGGACTTTGGGGACCTTGCACCTGGCCCTTGCCTTGCTTCCCGCCTCTGGGAATCTCATTGGTTGGACATCCCAAATTTGCCAGTAACCTGTATTGGACTACAGAGAAAAGAGGATTTTAGTCTTACCTGTTAAATCCATTTCTCTTAGTCCATACAGGTTACTGGTCTCCCACCCGGCCAAGGGACCATGCTTGGCTCTCCTGTGGCAGACCGTAGGGGTCCTTCTGGGTCATGCTCGCAGAAGTCTTCTTTCCCTTCCACTATCTAGTCAATAGATAGTGTCTCAAATCTTTCTGGAGCTGGTTGGCTAGCTGCAGCCAAGGAGTGAAGGTAAGCTTCACCCCCTGCAGTCAATTCTAGAATTGTTCCTGCCTACAATTAAAGGGGTGGATCGCCTACCCAAAGTCACTAGTAACCTGTAGGGACTATGAGAAAAGGATTTAACAGGTAAGACTAAAATCCTCTCTTTTGTGTGGCTTTTTTGTCACATGAATTCTTGGAGTTAGTAGGTGGGGAGGGGGTTTGATATGCAGGATGGAGTCTACACCCCAAAGACCGTGTATTTTTTTTTTTTTTTTGTGTACTGCCCTCCAGCAGGAAGGACTCAACCCCATGGTACCTGTGTTCCCCTGGATTAAAGAGAAAAAGATTTAACAGGTAAGAACACTAAAACTCCCCCTCGTTTCCCCTGCTGGTATTTGACTTTTTTTACATTTTTAGTTAAGTTTGCTTTTTTTATGCATAGCTCATTAGACCATCTTTGCTCCATATGCTTTAATTGTTGAAACCTCTTTGGAGTAAATCTCTTCAACCATTTATTCTAGAATGGTAAGAGTGGACTCTTTCATCATCTCTACTCATGCTCTATGGTATAGCTCACTTTGTTTCTACAGAACGCAACATGGGCTGTCATTGGACAGCCTTGTTTTGCTAAACATCAAGCAAGGAAAAAGACTGCATTTCCCATAATCCCTTGTTCCTGTGCTTTTATCCTATTGGATTGTGCCTTTGCTGGTAGCCAAGTTAAGGAAAAAAGCCCAGGAACCGAGGATTATGGGAAATGCAGTGTTCTCCCTTACTTATCCTATGCAGAGGCTGACTCCTCTACTCTAGTCTCTAGTTTAACCCTTTACATACCAGATAAGTCATTTTTGGGTTCTTTCTGACAGCGTGGAGGGAAATAAAGGATCTCCTTCAATGGGCGGAGGCCCGTGTCCTTGTCATCTCAGCCACCACGGGTGGAAAACCTAGTTGCTGACTTCCTTTTTCAGTAAAATGTGGATCAAGGAAACTGATAGCTGCATCCAAAGCTCTGGGCTGTCCATACAATAGAGCTGATGGCATCCAGTAAGAACAGGAAAATGCCCATATTTTGTGCATGGACAAGGGACCCTCTGACCTTTACAGTGGACACCTTGTCCTTTCCATGGAGCTTCCACTTGTCTTATGTGTCCTCCTTTTTTTTTTGGGAGCACAGACCTCCGTGGGATAGCAACTTGATCTTAGGTGTCCTCCAGAGTCCTCCTTTTGAGCCTCTGGCCTCCATTCCTTTGTCTTCTTCAATGCTAAAGATTGTTTTTCTTTTGGCTGTTGTCTCTATTAGGAGGGTGACTAAGCTGCCGGCTCTGTTTTGCAAGCTCCTGCTCCTGGTTTTTCACCAGGAGAAGGTGGAAATGCATACCTCACAGAAGTTTTAACCAAGATTGTCTCAGTTATTCACATCAATCAGGAGATGGTTTTGACCTTTAGTCCAGACATGAGTAGGACTTCCATCTACTGGATGTTGTGTATTACCTTAAGTACTGTGTGCATCGTACAAAGTCTTTCACAAGGCTGATTTTTTTTGTCTTCCATGAAGGACCTAGGGCAGGTGAGGGTGTATCCATGCTTAACGGTTAACATTGCCTATTTGACCAAGTCTATCATATGCCAAGTTTACGTGATTAGGAAAAAAACTGTATTTTCGAAGTACCCTACCCTCATGGAGGAGGGAGCTCAAAACCCCCCATGGTACCTGTGTTCCATATGGACTAAAGAGAGAATTATTTCACAGTAAGTTTCACTTGAATACAGTCTGATAAAGATACGTGTCTCTTGCAAACTGTTCAGTTCTACTGAAGACTATTGTTTGCTGTGAGAAGGTTTAATATATATACAGTAAAATATCAGGTATAATACGCACCCGTGCATAATACACAGGTACATATTATACTCAATTTTAAAGGAAAACAAGAGTGCCTATGTATAATATGCACCCGTGTTTACTTTGGCTGCTTTGACTCCCTCCCACCACAGCTTCCCTTTGCTTCCTGACCTGCTTTAACTCCCCCCCCCTCCCCCCCAGAGTCGGCTGTGCACAGCTGGCGGCATTTTGCATCTGCCGCCCGCTTCCAGCAAATCCCTGCGAGAACCTTTCCATTTAAGCCAATGGTAAGACTTCTCAATGCACAGAGATCTATGCAGTCTACAGTATAATATCTGTGGTATAATTAAGAGCCATTTATATGCAGAATAACTTCAGAATAACAGTGGAAATAATTATATTTCCATATACTCTGAGATGTTCTTTTTTTCTGCAGCTTGTAGATTGAGATCTTTAGGCATGACGTCAGTCCTTCATTTTAATGCTACACCTTAGGAATAACCTCTAAATATTGCTACTTGAGTTACTGTTGATTGTTACTGCAGTTTTCTATAGAGGCTGTAATAAAGAAAATATTGCAGTCATGAAGCAGTTAATAACTTTCTGATGGTCAGCGATAACTGCGGGATTCTCTTCAATGTATACTAAAGGGATTGTTAGGGGAATGAAGTGAGTGATATCGTTTTATTTTGAAACAAATCAAATAATTATGACTGCACATGAAAATTAATTTTGGTATTAGAGGTTCCAAGCATTCTTTCTAAGAAAATGAAGTATAATCTCCTTTTTTATAGCTGTTCATTTTAAAGGAACAGTAACTCTTTCTAATAAGTCCCATATATATTCCTATGGGCAGGAAATCGTAATGTGCACTGTGAATTTTGGTCTTGCATATTGATTCAGGAGATTGTATCTTCAGTCAGTCCTGTATGTAATATTTACATATGTGAACATGATAACCCCAAACTTTATCCAAGGTAGTATTGACAGGTTTTGGAAGTTTTAGTGAGCAGTGTTTGGGGGTCTACGAATTATGCCAGCTAGAGTTATATCCTCCTCCTAAGATCTATCATCCAGGACTTACTGTAATTTTCTTGTACTAAGGTGCAATGTTAAAATTCATAGTAACTGAAATGGGTGTGGACCTGGGTGAGGTGGGATATGGTAATGCTCCTTTTAGTTTTAATACTATGCAGAGAGCTGTTTACAATAGTGCATGATCTGCTTGTAGTAAACAATTGCCGTGATAAAGATTGAGCTCTGTAGATCTGAAATGAATCTCACATATGTTGTCTTTCATAATTACATTCCATATCAATGGATTGCTATTTAGTTAGTCCCTCTGGAAGCAAATGGTGTAAAGTAGCAAATTATTATATTGCAGTTTCATAAAATATATTCCTTTCTTTAATCAGATGAGCAGTGTGAAAAAACTCATTCCACGACTCAACGCTATTCTATTTCGCCTTCAATTTGAAGAGCAAGTAAACAACATCAAACCAGATATTATGGCTGTCAGCGAAGCATGCGAGGAGATTAAGAAAAGCAGAAGCTTCAGTAAACTACTGGAGATAGTGCTGCTTATAGGAAACTACATGAATGCTGGTTCCCGCAATGCGCAAACCTTTGGATTTAATCTCAGCTCTCTCTGTAAAGTGAGTTGCATGTTTTATTGACTTTATTTTTTTATTTTTTTCCTTCCAGTTTTTCATTATTGTGTGTATATATATATATATATATATATATATATATATATATATATATATATATTTTCCCCACAGTTATGTAGTAAAGGGGCTGTGATTGAATTCACCAGAAAACTATGGAAATAGAGTTCCAATTGCTTAAAAGTATGGAGTTCTCTTCACATTTCTCCTGCATATTTTTGTGATCTGTGGGGCTAGATGACCTTCACTGAACTCTTCTGTGAGATTTCCTTTCTCTCTCCATTTAAGCCCATTATCAGTGAATTTGTGCAGGGTTTGAATGGAGAGGATAGTGACCTTGCTTCTTCTCCCAGAAGCACTGAGTAAGTAGCTGAAATCACCAAGCCCTGCAGATCACTGAGAGGATAGTGACCTTGCTTCTTCTCCCAGAAGCACTGAGTAAGTAGCTGAAATCACCAGGCTCTGCAGATCACGGAGAGGATAGTGACCTTGCTTCTTCTCCCAGAAGCACTGAGTAAGTAGCTGACATCACCAAGCTCTGCAGATCACGGAGAGGATAGTGACCTTGCTTCTTCTCCAAGAAGTACTGAGTAGATAGCTGAAATCACCAGGCTCTGCAAATCACTGAGATTTACAAGCAATTTCACTAGATACCTCCATGGAACTCAGAGTGTTAAATTAAACTAAATACAAAAAGCAAAGGGTACCTTTGTGTTGAAAAGCAACATATATTGCTAATGTTCTTATTTAGCCAAACAGGTATTCACAAGAAAGATGGGCACTTAAGCAAAAGTGAAATAAACACTTGATAAATATCTTTCTTCATGCAGCTTCTTGCTCTGTTATTTCTGGACATTCCTTTTGCTTTCGAATCTCTATGACTACATTCTGTAGGAGCTCTGATCAACTTTGTGGCTCCAAATGCAGAAATGAACAAAGTGTCTTTTTGTCATGTCTCAACACTTGACACCGTCTTACCCCATTGTCTGTCTCCTTTTACCCATTTAGACTGTAATCTCCTTGGGGCAGGGACCTTTCTCCCACTGTTTCTATGAATGTCGAACTTATTTCATCCCCTCTTATTTATTGTAACATATGTCTATTGTAAGGCGCTGCGTACACTGTGTGACGCTATATAAATAAAGATATACATACATATACATACATACATGTTACAGGGGTGAGCAAAGTCACTACCTGGGTTCTTCAGTGTGGTTGCACACATCACACACTGGTAAAAGCTAATGGGAACAACTTTTATACAGTCCTGCTCTGGTTTATCTCAATTGATGTCAGTGACACAAATAAATTGATGTCAGTGACACAAATATCAGGCAACATTTACCCAAGTAAAATTATTTTAATCTATATAAAACATAAAATAAAGCAATAATTGAAAACATGATTATACATATTTCTCTGTTAGGTCTTTTTTTTTTCAGAAAGAAATCAAAGTATTGCCTCCTGCTATATGTTTAAATATTTCTTTACTAAGCAATATCAAATGCATATTGTCAATAACATTCTATGAACTAATAGTTACATACTTGCTTTATCATTAAGCAGCACACATTTCTTTTTTGTAGGGATTTCCTTACTATGTAAATGTGCATCTGTTTGACCAATAACTAATGGTGAATCATATGATAATTTCAAGCAACTCTCTTTAACCGGAAGAAAGTATGTGTATTTTGAATCTGGTGTTCTATCACTGTTTCATAGATGACCAGCTGATAATTTTGAGAGGTGATCATTCATTGTAGACTGTTTGGATCTAATTAATGGAGAATTAATTTTACCTTTTAATAATAGTGATAGAAACATTCTTTTCTTGGGTGTGGAGCTGGCAGCAGGGAATTACCTGGAATTTCAGAATTACATTTTAATTTTAATGAGGTGGAATCCAATATTTGATATATAGGTGTTATCATATAGTATTCAGAGATTTAATTACCTTTGAGGGGTATAAATGTAGCTTTATCTTCTGGAAACATTTGTGTGAACCAGGCTAGGGGTAGAAAAGCAATTTGATGCAAAGTTGTCTCCTTTCCAAAATGATATATCTTGTTTTCTTTTTTTCTTGACTGTTGTTGTTACAGTTAAGTGCAGTTTTTTGGTCCTTGCACCAACTGTGATATGTACTTATTTTCCCCAGGAGTTTCAGCATATATGTGTGTGTGTCTTCCCCTATATCTACATCTTTTGGTGGTTTCATAGAAAACAACCTTGGGTAAAAATGCCAGTGTCCCTCATATTGGAATTGTTTGTACTTTTCTATGTAGTATGTAAGGTTATGTTGTTTATATATCATTATCTTGTGCCTGAATCACATGTGATGAAAAGTGTGGGGGGCAAGAAAATTGTTTTTTTCAATTTGCTGATTTGTGTTGGAAGACTTTCTCATAAAATTTAAGTTTTGTTGTTTTAGAATAGCAAGTTAATAAAAAACATAGAATCGATAAAGAAAATTAATAATGGAGATGTGGATATGATGGAAAGAATCTACCGTGGGCAGAAAGTATCATCATAAAGAGATCAACCATATAACTCTTGTTCTGCTGTTTAAATGTATTTTTTGTGTGGAAAAAAAAAAAAACTTCGAATCATAAGCATTTGCTAGTGGAACGTTGGAAAAAATAGTCTCGGACAGTCTGTCATTTGCTTTATTTGAATTTCAATTAAACAAAATATATATTTTTCGGATTTTAGGGAATATCTACAGGGCATATTAATGACGTCTTTTGAAAGTTTAGGGTCTGCTGTTCATGTTGCATCACCAGAAATTTCATATGACTGTAAACTACATAATTGTGTGAAAACATACTTAACCCTGGGTGGGCGAAGGCTTAGCAGCAAAGTGGTTAATTCAATTCTATAGAGTTCAGAGTTTTATAAACACCCTTTTTGAGGTTTGCATTTGTCATAATTTGACATAATGATTTTTAAAACATTTGCGAATACTGGCTTGTGTGAGAGCAGGTATAGCCTTTCAGTGTCCATATTATCTCTGTTGGATGGCATGCTTGGTGGCCCATTGCTGACATCTTCCTCATTAGCAGCCCCACAATAGATCTGGTCCATCATAAGCTTTAAGTATAAAGGTAGAATTTTCACAGAGTAAAAAAACCCATCCACTTCATTATAATTTGAACTTTTGAGCTTTGCAGATTTGTTCATTTTTATCAGGCTATTGAAATAAAAGCTTTTATCTGTGTTACTGCTGCTACAATGCATATTGCTTTTCTCTTGAGTTCTGTTGAAAGTTGTATCTTGATAAAAACTGTGGTCACCACTGTCAGAACCCCTCAATATATTATATGAAAACATTATGAAAGAACTTATCTGCGTTTGAGTCAGCTGCTGTTCTGTACAATTATATTTTTTGGCCTTCTTTCTCAAGCATCTTTGAGTATTGCATATACTCTGCACACTTGCCATTTTCACTTCCAAAATAAAAAGTCCTCAAATTTAAAAATTTCTGTTGACTTTTTAAAACGTAATTTTTCCTATTACCCTTGTACCTGCTAGCTTTAGCAATCTCATAACACAGAGACTGCTGTACTAAGAAGAAGAATTGGAGTAATTGTGGAAGGACCTTTCTAGCATTCAGGGTTTCAATTCCCCCCTTATCTCAATGGGAATGGTTATACGGCTGCTGCATTTGTTTTGCACTGGAATTCCTGTTTTCTAGGTCCTTCAGCCTTAAAGAGAATAAAATGTTGCATGTTTAATGTTTGCTGGTGATTTTGGGGAAACATCCTGTATTAATCAAATCTACTCTTGGAATTATTAATAGACTTATCAGACTTTAAACCTTGTGAACAGGTAAAAAAAGATGCAGCAGTGCCAGCGCAAACCAAGTACACTTTATATACATATATACATGTTTGTGTGTGTGTATATATAGCTGAAATGACCAGGCTCTGCAGATCACTGAGAGGATAGTGACCTTGCTTCTTCTCAGAATCACTGAGTAAATAGCTGAAGTCACCAGGCTCTGCAGATCACTGAGAATACAGTGACCTTGCTTCTGCTCCCAGAAGTACTGGGAACTGATAAATGTTCCCAAAATGTCAACCGTTTTTTTCTTGACCATTTTTTGCCTCAATAAAATTATTGTAATAAAAGTCCCACGGGTGCTGCCCTCTTTTTATAATTTGGTAATGTCATCAACCCATCTTGTCTTTTTTCTAGGGCTTTTAGTATCAAATAGAATCCACTGCAAATGTGTTTGGTCCATCTACCTTGAGGTCTTTTTGCTTTTGTAGCCTACCCATTTCCATTTTAGGAACTTTACTCTTTTCATAGACCTTTGTTTCCTGATGAATCCATGCACACATTTTTGAGTCTGTTATTTTCTGAATTTGGCGAGCCATACTTATCAACACAACCTTATGTTTTTATATGGCTTTGGCATTCAGTGTCCATGTTTCACACCCATAGGTAAGAAGTCAAAAACCTTTCTCTTGAGTGGTAAATTTGTCTTAAAGACAGTACTACTAAGTTTTACAAATGCTTGCCACCCCAATTTTATCCGTTGCTCGGTTTCCATTATGGTGTTTCCATCTGTTGACATTTCCTGTACAAGGTAAACATACTTCTCAACTTCTTCTAGTACTTGTCCATCTACTGTGGTTTCCCTTGGTATGGTACATTTGTTAAATGTGACTTATATTTTGTTGATATTCATCTTCAGACCCAAATTTTACTTTCCTGTTTACTTTCTTGCAGTACTTCAGGATTACTAGCTAAGAGTATGATATTGTCTGCAAAACATTAAGTGATGTAGGTAGTCTCCATTGATCTTAAGTCCTTTTTTGTCCTAATTTAATCTGTCTTTTTTTTTTTTTTTTCTAATCAAGCACAAAATAGTTCTATGGAGACTGTGTCTCCTTGTCAGAGTCCTTAATCTTTGTTGATATGGACTTCTGGACAACAATCATTGTATTGATACAGTTGCACTTTCATATATATATATTGGAGGATACTGATGTAAGCTCTGTCTGTTACTTGGTTGATGAGTGCATCGATTGTTGATTGCTTTTTCACTGAGTCAAGGGCCTTTTTGTAGTCCATGAAGGCTATGCATAATGGAAGGTTGTATTCATTATACTGCTCCATACCTTATTGCACTGTCTTGATATGGTCAGTTGTACTGAAATGGCATCTGAAGCCTGCTTGTTCTTTAAGTTTTGCAGCAATAATGTATACAATGTATATACATTCTAAATATACATCACAATGTGGTGTAAGAGCACTAAATGTTTAGGTCCTACGGGATAAGAAAAGTTTTGTGAATTGCAGTGTGCAGAACAACATTATGGATGTGATATCTGTTAAGTGGAGAAAAATGGAATCTCTATATCAGCCTTTTAAAATGTTTATCTATTTTTGTCTCTCTCAAATTGTTTGCACAGACTGAAATTGTGGTCAGTGGTAGAATTGTTTGTGCTGGAGGCGTAGCAGCATGTTGTGTGTGTGCTGGGGGGGATTGAAGTGTTAGCAGTTGAATTATTTGTACCAGGAGGGAGGTATGTTTCTTCAGAGATGATAAGATGTGTATTTTTGAGGGAAAGTTATCTGTGTATATAACATAAAAGAGATATTGGTGCAGGGCTGGTGAAGGAATGTATTGCCTACATCATGTCCTT
This sequence comes from Rhinophrynus dorsalis, assembly GCA_037306005.1. NCBI lineage: Eukaryota > Metazoa > Chordata > Amphibia > Anura > Rhinophrynidae > Rhinophrynus > Rhinophrynus dorsalis. Next base: position 446,715,795 of record CM074719.1, read on the forward strand.
GTTATAAGCAATAACCGTTTGAGTAACAAGTATCGCACATCATTATATAAACCTCTAAATGAAGTGTATATGGAAATGTCTCATCCTGAATTAGATTGCTGCACAGACTTTACAGAAGGTTGTTCATACTGGTATAATTTATGTGGTATGTTGCAATAGCTAAAGTCCCTTCATTGTAGTAACCAATTTGCTCATATTCTAATTAAAAGAGCTATAAAAGGTTTGGAAAGGGGGTCTTAAAATAAAACTAACATAACGCCTAAAATGATCTGAGGTTATATACACTTTAATATCCTGTATCTTATGCAAGTATATGTAAATCTTTGTTTTTTTTTGTGTGTTGTTTTTTTTTTAGACCTACACTCCTTAAAAGGCCTAAGATAAGGGAACAACCCTATTGAATAGTAGATAATAATATCAATACATTATCTCTCTTCTGTCATTACAATCAGCACACTCAAAATTAACCAAATGGTGCCTGATTAGGACAGTCTACAAATTCATTTTGATAGTAATACTTGATACTTATATGATACTTAAGGCTTTGTCCTGCTTAGTAAATCTAGGGTTCCCCCATTACTGATAAATATTTTATTCAAAGGTTATTGCAGCCCAAACTTGGATTTTGTTTTTGTTTTAGTAATACAGTATTTCCATGGCCTGTGTTTTATTGTACCTCTGTCGATACACCAAGATATGACCAGGTGTGTGGTCAGTTGACCATAAACCTCCTTGGGATGTATTGATCTGCAGGGCTGAACAACTTCAGCCCTTTCCTGTACTATTCTGGAAGATTGCTACAAGTTCCTCTTAATGCCATTGTTACTGAGTTCGCCAAAAATAGGCCTCAGTGGAACTCATCTTGCAATTGCCAGGGATTACTGATATCATCCAGCCCTGCCGATCACAGAGATCTTCTTGAGTCACAATGTCATTGTTTCTCAGTTGTGGAATGGGTTTGTCTTACTCTCTTTAAAGGGATGGTTATGTGTTATTTTGATTTTCCCCATTGTGCAGGTATAGAATATGTGAAGTAAAGTTGCCTGTGAATTTTTTTTTTGTCCCAAATTCTTCTATTTTTATTACGTTTCATTTATGTCTATAGTACTGCTTCAATACAGCTCATTCCCCTAGCAGTGCTGATCATACCATTCCCATAAGCAATGAGGTATACAGACATGTGGCCTAGCTCAGATCTATGTCAGACGAGCTGCATGTATTCACTATTTAGCAGTGAGGCTGGACAACTGTACTGTAATCTGTTGTCATGTTTCAACTTAACTACATTTCTTACCAATTTACCCTTTATTATATCTTATCTTAATTATTATTGTTTTCCCTTTTGTAGCTCAAAGACACCAAGTCAGCAGATCAGAAAACAACGCTACTCCATTTCTTAGCTGAAATATGTGAAAAGAAATTCCCTGATGTGCAGTTGTTTGCGGAAGACGTACAGACTGTAGACAAGGCCAGCAGAGGTTTGTCTCTTTGTCCTTTTTGGGTCTTACCGAGCAATATATGAAAATGTAATGTTAAGTTACTAATATTTAACCCTAGAGGATCAGAGGATATGCATCAAATTATTAAACAATGAGTTGCATATAACCCCCTTGGTTTGAATATGCTTAAATACAATTTAATGTATTTATTTAGCACACACTGCTCTATGTATTTGTTCCTTTTTATTTCCTTTCTAATGCTGGAAAGAGTTTGTTTCAGTCAATACCCAGCCATTAAACTCTTCCTTTAATGGCCTCTAATGTCCTAACTTTAAATTAACCAGTCAGACCCTCTAGAATGGATCACTAGCTCGTCAGTCATTGCTTTATGTCCTTCAAGAGAAACACATTCTCAATGTGTTGTTTACACACTCCATTTTAACTCTATTGCCTAGTTTACTTTGTAATTATCTTCTGTAGTCTAAATACCAGATCAATAATCTGTATTTCTTGGTTAAAAATATTTTGTTTCTCTTGCCACATAATATAAATAGTGCACTTTATAGATAAGCCCATATTGGTTCTATTTCAGGATAGGACAATGGCATTAGAAGAACAGAAAATAAGCTACAAAATACAAAACTATTTTGTCCAATGAAACAAAAAATATTGGCTAAAATGCATGAGATCTAAATTTTGCTTTAACGTAAATATGATACCAAGACAGAAGGCTGTGTAGCTGTCATGGTCCAATATTTGAAGCATTGTGAAAGTGGAGAGATATAATAGGTAGATGGATGAATTTTATTGGAACAACATACAGCGTAGAGACTGTTGTATGTTTGAAATGTTTTCCACAGTTTGCAGATTGCCTGTGTGGACTTGCTGCTTTATGTGGATATATACATACCTGATGCACTAGCAGGACAGCCAAATGGATAAAGGGAATAGACTGATTGCATTATAAATATCAGCTAGCAGAGTTGGTGCAGCACAACAGAAAAGGGAAAAAATCAACTGCAAAGATTTCCCTTGACAGGAAATATTTCCACTCCAGCAAGTAGCTTAATATTTGCTAATAATAAACCCACACTTTCTTTAATCTGGGCATAAAACCATAATGGCCAGTTGGAAATAATTATATGTGGATTGGAATGTTAAGAATAATAGTTAATCTATACTGGATATTCTGTTCAAGGAGGCAGACATGATTTTTAAGTCTCCTGCACTCCACTCCTCTCATTAAAGACTTTTGTGAGTCCTACAACAAGGGATCTGTTTTCTCATGAACATGAAACCTATTACTTATTAAAGGTTAATTTGTCTAGCGTCAGTTGAGGGATATAGATACCTCCCCCAGGAGGCAGGACTCTCAAAGATGAAGCAACTCGCACATCATGTCTTATATACTCCTCCCCATAGCCAGCTAATTCAGTTTTCCCTTACATCCAATATGGAACACAGGTACTAAGGGGTTGAGTCCCACCTTCTGGAGGGTAGGACACATTTCAAAAGCCAGAGTCTTGTAGGTATAGGACTCCCAGCCACTCCTCCAGCTCAAACCTCATCCCACCACGTTTAGCTTTTTTATTGTTTTTCTGATAGATATGGGGCTGTCAAAATTTCCCCATTAGGTTGGTTACTATTACTGTGCTTCCCCTTCAGTGGATTGACCAGTGTATAGGTGCTGTGTGGACCCTTGCAGCCCTGTGGAAGGAATGTTGCAAGCCAAGTTTTCCCTCCCAGCAGAGTTGGGAACTCTGCTTACTTGCACAATGGTAACTTTAAGACAGAAGACTGGAGAGTAACCCTTTGAGTGCCTTACTTCCACCTGTCCCTACATTGTACCTCTCCATACAGAGGCTTTCTCTGAGCCTTTGAGAACCTGAACTCATGTTGGGTTATTTTAATATACTATTCTAGTGCTTTGGGGCAAAGATGGCTGCAGCCTTCCAGGATGAACCCTTTCTCTGCTAGTTTTCACTAGTGTGGGGATATTGTGGTCTACATTTCCACCTTTTTCTTCTCTGGGGCATCATTGTATGTTGCCCTCACATGTTCCCTGGGATTTTTGGGTCTTTGGGTTCCTTTCTTGGTGCTGACTGAACGGCTCACATCCTGTGTGCCTTTGAGGCCCATGGTGATCTGTGGTCAGAGTTGTAGGTATTGCTAGGCAACAGCAACTGAGAAGACTATGTATCCTATAATGTCCATCTTGCTGGCTCTTTATCTGATTGGCTGCCTTTTTGCAGTCACCATTTTACTTCTCTGTTGCTTATCTTAAGCAGAGTCAGACTTTTTGCTCCCCTTCTTCAGATTAACACTTCACATGCCTTATAAGTACTTTTCTGGGCTCTGTAGGGTTAATTATTAATCTAGGGTGCTATTACTTGTTTTGTACTAGCGTAAGAAACCTTTACTGTCAGGATGTCAGATTCTAAGGGTCATGGGATTAAATTCCTCATGTCAGACTGAGCTTCCTAGAGAGTACTCTGGATCTCTCTTTCCTTCATGTACTGTGGCCCCCTACTGCTTTACCAGAGCCCTCCAGCATTGAACAAGAGCCAGTCTGGGTGAAAACACTTCTTTCCTCAGTAGCCCAAATTCCTTTTTTCCTTCAGGGTGTTCGCCAATCCTGGAAGCCTCCACTAACTTTAAATATGTGGCACCTATATCTGAGTGTTCCCCCATTGCTAGGGAATAATTATCTGAAGAGGAGGGTAAGGAAGGAGAATATGAGGATATGGACTCTTCTTATTCTGTGGAGACTCTTATGAGAATGCCCCCCTTCCCTCGGCTGAGGGTCTCATTGGAGCTGCTTTGGAGATGCCTCAGGTCAGACACCCGTGTTGAGGGGTCTTCTTCTACAAATTTGTTTCAGAGGCATAATAAATCGTCATCATTTTTTCCCCCTAATGTCACTCTTGACCAGATTCTTTTGTATGAGTGGAATACCCCAGATAAACATCTGTATATGACCAAGAGGTTCTTTAAACTGTACCACTTTTCAGAGGCAGCTTTGGCATAGAGAGTGTCTTGTCCAAGCTGATAAAAACTACTGCCTTGCCTTTGACAGATGCAGCTGGACTCAAGGATCTAACTTGCAAATATTAAAGAAGCGAACACATATGTGTATGAGGCTTGCTTTTTGAGGTAGTCAGATTGTCCTCCAAAGCCTCATCCTTTCCTGTCTCTGATTTGGTCTGCGGATCAATCTTCAACAAGAACACTGATTTCTTTCCCTTTTCAGGGCAAGTCCCTGTCTGGACCAGAATTGAAGCAAATCATTATTGATGCTACTGAGGGCAAAAGCACCTTGTTGGCTCAGATGTTCTCCAAATGTCTGACTAAGGCAAGGAAACTGCATCTTTTTTGCCACAACCAAATGGAGGAGCAGATCCCGCAAACTTTGCAGGCCTCCCAAGCGCTCTCTTCTTCTAAGCCCAGACAGCATTGGCAGCCCAAGCCAGCAGCTCCAAGTCTGTCTAGCAATCTTCTGCATGACTGTAAGAATCCTGGTCTGCATTTACCCATAGGGGTGTGTACGCTTGTTTCGAGACACCTGGGAGTACTCAGTAGCGGACCAGTTTGTTTTGGTGGTAATCTCAGAAGGGTAATGCATAGATTTTGAGTCCCTTCTGCTATTTTGTTTATTTTTGTCCAGGGTGCCAAAAGAGCAGAGCAAAGTATGTAGCAAAGTACTCTCTGATGGCCAAGAACGTTCTGATTGCAGTACCTCTCCCAGAGCGTGGTTCAGATTTTTATTCCAAATATACACAATATGATAATATTGACTGGAAAACCTCTACAAAATAGTCTCCAGAGATTACACCTTACCACTCTGTATTACAGTAACACAACATTATATTATACCAATTTAGATAAACCAGAAGTCCTTAATACTGATAACAAGGTTCTCTGCAGCTTGCAGGAATGGGTCTGGGTTCACAATGGCACAACACTGTAGAAATAATATGAAAGCAAGGTAGCACAAGAGAAAACCTTCTAAGTGTAATATGTATAGATCTTCTTATGCCAACACCATCATCTGGTGATCTTAGAATTTTACTCACATGTATCAGAGGCAATTAAAGACTGCCTCCAGGTTGCTTCAGCACTCCTGGTACAAACTTCATTACGGTCACACATGTACATCTCCTCCAATCGCCACTCCTCCAATTCTCATAGGTATGGAAATATAGGGCTCAGTCTCTATTTACAATAAGTATTATTACCTATGAAGATATGTAAGTGCCCAATAAGCAGTATAGGGTGGGGGTAGTGGGAAATAAGAGTAATATAACACTATAAAGTGTGTAGTGTCATATAATAACGCATATTTATTTATTTGCAAAACTATTAAAACAAAAAAAAAAAAAACGTTGAATAAAATGATAATATACGTATCAATGGAACGCTCAACTCTTTTCGTAACGGTTGTCACTTATTCCATTCTACAAGAATTGGAGGAGCGGAGGTTGGCAGAGAGATATGTGTGTAATGGGGTTTATACCAGGTGTGCTGAAGCAACTTTCAAAAATATAATTTTGTGAGTGAGTCCCTCACAAAACACCAGTCGCTACAGCTGCATGTATAAAAATCACATTTTTCAGTGAACACTCACCCAGTCCAATTCGGGCTTGATGGCCCCGGTGCTGCCCCCCACAATCGCAGTAAGCCGATTCCACAAGCGTGAGGACAACAGGAAGGGAGCGCTCTTGGGACCACCAACAACACTTGAGCCCAATCCAGATTTTTATAAAAAGGTTTACAAAAATTTATTGAATCATATATTTAAAAACAACAAACATGAGTTCTCAAACGGATCAACAAACTTCTCCAAAGACACCACCTAACGCATTTTGTGGGTGTATCCCACTTAATCATAGGCTCATGTTATGAAAATGGTTGTTTTGAAAATGGTTCCTGATAACAGGAAAGTACCCTTTCTTCTACTTGGGATATTCTGATTCTGGATAGTCCTAGAGAGCTCCGGTATCATGGGGACATATGTGAGGTCCTTTCTTCCTAACATGGGAGCTTTGTGTATCATGTTACAGGTTTTCCATATTGGACATAAGAGAGAGTAGGGTTTTAGTGTTATTACTGGTTAAATCCTTTTCTCTATAGTCCATATGGACCAACGGTCTTCCGTCCAGCAAAAGGGACTGCTTTTGGTCTTGCTTGTCTGGGAGTCCTCTTAGGGTCTTTCTTCTGACAGGAGACTTTCTCGTTCTGTTGCTCGCTTAGTTAATGTGGCTTTGGTCACCTTTCATACTGGCTAGTGGGCGGGGTGAGGGTTGAGCTGGAGGAGTGGCTGGGAGTCTCCACCTACAAGACTGTCTTTTGAGATGTGTCGTGCCCTCCAGATGGTACCTGTGTTCCATATGGATTATAGAGAAAAAAAGGATTTAACAGGTAAGAAAACTAAAATACTATTATTATTATTATTTTTTTTTTTTGTATTCCTTTTTTTGAGCCAGGGGCTTGGTATCTGGTTTGCTTTCACATGTGGGAAGTTCTGGCTTGGCTGAATGATTTTCCCAGGTACAGCTCTTGACTTGTCCTCTTGCTTACTCAGTTCCATGGGACTGAGGGGCAGAGGACCTGGCTTTTCAATTAATTACATATTGACATTGCTGGAGGATGCCCCTAAAGAGAACATTTTCTTCCTGTTGGCACATTTGCTTAGCGAGGCTTATAAAAGAAGAAACTCATAAGTTCAATGTTGAACGCCTCAAAAGGACACTGGAAGAAAATAAATGGCTACATGGCCACATATAGGGGCCAAATGTTTGCATTAAAGCTTTAAGATTATACAACAGCAAATACTCAACAACAAATAGAAAAATGAGGACGACAACTGAATGCAGTGCCAGAGACTAAAGCGGTTTTGCTAGAAGAAGTAGAAGCTGCAATAAAATTAATGAAAAATGGCAAATCAAGTGGACCTTATAAAGTTACAATTGAAATGTTGAAAGCCAGAGGTCAACCCTTATACAAAGCCCTAGCTAAACCACTTTCAAAATGCCTGCTACTCTGCAAAGTGCCTGAAACGTGGAAAAATGCAGAAATCATACTACTGCACAAAAAAGGTGATATGGCGGATATACAAAATTACTGACCAATAAGCCTATCGCTAGTAGTCAACAAAGTTTTTACAAAGGTACCATCAAGAAGAATGGGCACAATATTTAATGAGGCACAACCTAAAGAACAAGCGGGCTTCAGGAGCAGCCCTGGTATAATGGACCGTATCAAGACAGTGCAACAAATTATATAGGTCAACAATTATAAAGTCCAGATCAACATAGAGAAAGGTATCCGACAAGGAGACACAATTTCCCCAAAACTATTTTCTATTTTTTTTTTAACCCTTTGAGTGCCAGAGGGGTACAGAACGCATTGCTTTGCAATGAGTTCTGTACCACTCTGGCACTCAAACGGTTAAAGAAGAAATTTTCCTCAAACTGTATTGGAACCAAAAAGGACTTAGGATCAGTGGAGGCTACCTACAACGCTTGTGTTTTGAAGACATACCCTCTGCCAGTAGTCCTGAAGAGCTGCAAAAATCTATTGAAGATATATAACAGCAAAGCAAAACAATGTAATGGACAATGTAACAAAGCAGCGAGGAATGCAAGCAGGGTGTCGAGTTGTATAGCCAGGGGCATTAGTAAAAGATAAAGGGAAGTGGTCATGCAATGCTACAGATCTCTGGTTAGACCTTGCCTAAGGTATTGTGTACAGTACTGGATACCCCATCTCAAGAATGATAGTGATACTCTAGAGAGAATTCAGATAAGGGCTACTAAAATGGCGAATGGTTTAGAGAAAGATAAATATAAGAATAGACAAAAGAATCTGAACATGTATAGCTTGGAGAGAGAGGGGATATAGAAACATTGAAATACATGAAGGAATTCAACAAAGTGGAAGAGGGGAGTACATTTCAAAGGAGTTAAAATGTTAGGCCAAGAAGCCATAGTCTAAACCTAGAGCGACAGAGGTTTAGATGTAAGGTAAGAATGTTTTACTTCACTGAGAGGGTAGTATATAAGTGGAATAGCATACCAGCAGAAGTGATAGAAGTTAATACAGTGACGGAATTTAAGCATGCATGGGATAGGCATAAGGCTGTCCAGAACATGAGACGACAATGGACCAGATGAGGTTTGAGGTTTTTATGGTAGGAAAAATGGGCAGACTAGATAGAACAAATGGATCTTATCTGCTGTCAAATTCTATGTTTCAGAAGTATTGGTCTGAAGATGAATATCAGCAAAACACAGGTCATATTTAACAAATTTACCATACCAATGACAATCACAGTAGATGGACAAGAAGTAGAAGACGTTGACCAGTATGTTTACCTTGGACAGGAAATGTCAACAGATGAGAACACCATGATGGAATCTGAGCCACAAATAAAATTGGGGTGGCAAGCAGAAACTTAGTAGTACTCTCTCAATCACAATACTCTGTTGCTCTAATATTGGCTAGTACATCTCAGTCCATTTCTGGCATTACCCTGTAAATAGATTCTTCTTGGATAAGTTCCCTTACTCTGGCATTTGGCGACAGTTTTTTGTGAGGCTGCTCCGCTGGTTCCACTCGGGGGTTTCTTCCCCTCCTCTCTCCTCTTTTACTGTTCCTCTGTTGTTGTTGTATGTTTACTCCATAAATCTGTGCCGTTTTAGTTCCTCTGGTCTAGTCTGCTTGATTTATTTCGTATGCTCCTGTTAAGACATTCTATGTGTTCTCTTTGTACCACTTACTTGAATGTACTTTGAATTTTCTCAATAAAGCCTTTTAAAATGTGAAAAAAAAAAAAACCAACTTGGTAGTACTGTATTTAAGACAAATTTACCCCTCTGCCTCAAGCGAAAGGTTTTTGACAAATGTGTCCTTACATGTGACAGTTAAACATGGACACTGAATGGCAAAGCCATACAAAAACATAATGTTACACAGAGAATCAATCAACATGAGAGCTTCTGTTGTGAAATGCACAATCACTGAAATACAAGAATAAATAGAAGTTAACCCCTGGGTTACCGAGAAGGCACCACATACGCCAATATACAGCGGTCATAGTTTCCCCATCTGCTCCCACTTTAGAGGAAAAAATTCCAATCTCTGTCCCTCAGCTCACTATCTCCATTCGCATTCAAACTGGCTAATCATTAAATCCCCTTAAAGGGATAGTAATACTTCGTTTTAACTTTATTTTATTTTGTAGGCATTAAAAAAACATTAAGAATGATATAAGTCTTATCTCTCAATCCTTTATGGTTTAGGAGATATTCACAAGGAAAGTTCCCCTCCCCGCCCCTTTTACCTAGTGTAAGACATCTCTTCTCAGATGTGGATCAGGTTGTATGACAGGACAGATAACAGAAGGGGACAATTTTCTTTGTATGAAAACAATGAAAGCCCTTCCCCCCTTGACAAGTTTTTCAGCTTTTTCCATTATCTTAATTGAAGATTGTCCCTCTCTGCAGTCTGCCTGGGCACCTTCCTTCTGATCTGGTTGAACGGGGGGGGATACTTTGTTTGTGAATATCTCTTAAACCATAAAGGTTTGAGAGATAAGACATATCATTCTTCATGTTTTTTTAATGCCTACAAAATAAAATAAAGTTAAAACGAAGTATTACTATCCCTTTAAGAACAATTGTCCCAGTCCACAAGAGACACCAGTGATTGTTCCAGTCCACAGGTTCAAGGGCTTCTATTCAAATATTTATTTAATTCCCAAAAGGGATGGAGCTTTTCAACCAGTCCTGCATTTGAAAGATGTCAGGTATATTTAAGTGGCCATAATCTATTGCAGATCTCAAGTACTTCTAACGGTATAGGTTGTCAGCATTTCCTTACCTAAATATAGGCATGTAATTAGTTTGGCGCATAAGTACACGACAAAAGACAATGTGTACAACACTATATTACCACAAAATTACTTGTAAAAAATGAATATTTATTACAGGGTAACGTCAACATACATAATGTAAAAAATAGCTCTATGAACGGAATAAAAAATAATTCCTATAACAAATTCTTATCTTTCTTGTAATGGGTACTCCATCTCTTATTCAAAGTTCCAAATCACTACTCCCACCCAAATCCGAATGATAAGGATGTGATAGTATTCGATAACTTGATACATCGCATTTGAGACATTGCATTCTATCGAGAATCCACATATTGGGACATTTTTACTCCTAAAAGGCTACGAATATGAACATTGGCAATAGCCTACATGTTGAATATATTTTTTTTTTTTTTTTTTTTTTTTTTTTACAATCGATCGTTTAGATACTTTTAGATCTGAGGGGTATACAGATAGTGTAGTATTTAGGGTACTTGTGTCTGTGTGGGAGGTGTGTATGGTTTTTGGTACTTTTTAGATACCATAGCACATACCAATATAGATACACGTACTGTTGTTTTAATTTTTTTATGTACTGCTTGATTCCTATTTATGTGCATAGAGCGGGTCTCATGCACTAATAGAAATGATAGAGTATAATTGGGAAATATATCCGTGAGTTTCCTTATCTGATTAGTGACTTGGAACTTCGAATGAGAGATGGAGTGCCCATTACAAGAAAGATAAGAATTTGTTATAGGAATTATTTTTTATTCCGTTCATAGAGCTGTTTTTTGACATTATATATGTTGATGTTACCCTATAATAAATATTCATTTTTTTACAAGTAATTTTGTGGTAATATAGTGTTGTACACATTGTCTTTTGTCCTGTACTTATGTGCCAGACCATATAGAGTATTTTGTGTTTTTGGGATTTGGAGAGTGGAATCCTGGTCAGGCAGCAGAGTTGGGGACTTTTTTTTTCCCAATTTTTCATATTTAGTGCCACTATTGGAATATTGTGTAATTAGTTTATTTTTGATTTCTGATAAGTTCACTTGTACTCAGCACAGATATTTTTAAAACATTGTAATGTAAGAGGCACTTGAGAACAGTGCATAAAAAATTCAACTCTAAATTGCTGCTGGTTTGCCCTGAAGTTTAAAGAAAAGCCAAATAATTCTGGATCAGACCAGCTGCACCATAGGGGTGAAAAACAAATACAAATAAATGTTCATTGATTTAAACTGAAGTTTTACCCCTTGAAAACTAAAGAGAGGTCTCCACCACACTGCTTCGCAATATGTTTGAGTCCACTCTGGCATTCAACAGGGTATATGCGCCATGTAAATACATGGAAAATATTTTCCTCCACTATGGTACATTTGGTTTGCCCCAGAATCCCTCCACCTTTCTTTAGAACACAAAGCCCCATCTGTTAGTCATTATAGTGTGAATAGGTTACAAGCGTCTCCTCATGTTAAAGGGAAACGGTCACTTTGTAATAAATAACTGACTTTGGAAAACAAACTTTCAAAATCACCTATATTTGTTAGCCATTTTTTATTTCAGTCAATCCTATATAATAATTTGCAAATGTATGTTTGTCAGAAGCTGTCATGTGCAGTACAGAGGGCTGCGCTCTCTGCAGTCATGCGCAGTACAGACTGCCTGTGCTGCTGCTGATAACGGAGCCGAAGGTGCGAAGAGAGGACCATGGTCTAAATTCAGACCCCCCCCCGGTCCGTTATCAGCCGCATCCTGGGCAGTCTCTACTGAGCGTGACTGCACCGTGGCCATTGCTGCCTGGCACTGTAGCCCATGTACATGGGCTCTTCAACTAGTAGTTAATAAGATATTTAGCTTTATTTTCAGTTAATGCATTACCCAACAAATAAAGATAAATGTTATAAATTATTCTTTGAAATAATTAAATGGCTAACATGTTTCTTGATTTTTACAGCTATTTTAAAATCAACACTTTGTTACAAAGTGAAAGTTATATGTTTCTATGTATGGTATTTAGGCGTGGGTAATGTCTGTTACAAGAATTGTGCAAGATTTTTTGCTGGTGTCTCTCTACACAGTAATATGACCTAACTGTGATATACTGACTGAACTTTCTTATTTGATTTCTATTCTATACAATGCCATGTGTATCTGTATAACATGCCTGAGGAAGAGAGATGTCTTGAAAGCTTGCATCCTAAATCTGTTTAGTTAGCCAATAAAGGTATCAGCGACTATATTTGCCTCCTGTATTTCTATAGCTAACACGGTACCAACTCTCATCTGTACTGTAAAATGATTGCACAAGGAAAACATGTCCCTGAAAATGTTTTTGAAATGTTGTAAAGTATGATATATGGTTCATCCACCTGCATTTAAGCCAATAAGTATTATGAAATACTTGGTGTATCAATAACTTAGTGATAGTAATACTTCAATTTAATTTTATATTGTAGCCATTACAAAACCATAAAGGTTTGAGAGATATTCGCAAGTAAAGTTTCCCCCTGACTGGCTGTATCGGTCAAGTCTGCCATCTAGCTGATAGACTTGGAATCTGGTCCACAGACCAGCTGGCGGCTTTTCAGCAGAGCCGAGATCGCAAGATATAAAACTAAATACTTCACTGGAACGATCTACAAAGTGTGCCTTATTTTTATATCTTGCGATCTCGGCTCTGCTGAAGAGCCGCCGGGGGTCTGCGGACCGGATTCCAAATCTGTCAGCTAGAGCGTTGATGTCAGTCAGGGGGAAATTTACTTGCCAATACCTTTCAAACCATAAAGGTTTGAGAGATAACTTATATCGTTTTTAATGTTTTTTTAATGGATACAATATAAAATTAAATTGTAGTAATACTATCACTTTAATATGTGTTTTTCCATTTTGCTTCGGGGTTTTTTTGTTTTTTGTTTTTTTGTTTTTGCATTCTTTCTTTAGTTCCATATGCAATACTGCAGTTACAGTTTTTCCCAAATGTACTGCTATTTATTCCCAAGTAATACCACATTTTTATCTTTGCATGGAACAATTTAAACTAATCCTGTGAGGGGACTCAAACATTGATGATTCCACTTTCACCATTCAATGTCACTGTTAACAAACCCTACACTTTATTAACGAACTGAAAAATGCACTCAGTCACATTACACATTGACTGAGATCTTAAGTCACCCCCCACCCCAAATATACATAGTTTGAGAGCATTTTTAATTGTTACTGCCATCAAACATTATAAGATTATCAACACTGAAATTTAACACACTATAAAACTCACTATGGCAGGATGATTGTACTGACATAACCTACATACACACATAAATGCTAGTGTAAGATTAGTCCTATAATAAAAAAGGCTAGCAGCTATAAGGACTTGTGGAGAATAAAACAAGATAATTTATACTAGGGGAAGTGGAATGAAAGCCAAATGACTGTTTCTAATGCTACTTGAAAAGGGTGGATACGTTTCATGAGCAGGAGTTGGTGAGAAGGGGAGTCTTCTTAAACATTTACTGACTTATTATCTATACACACAGATTATTAACTTCAGTCCCAAGGACTGCTATTTCTTGATATACTTCAACAGAAGAAGAGTCTGTCTAGCAGGCTAGTTATGTTCATATTTTTCCCCTTATATCCAGGATGGAAAATCATTAGTTTTACTTTGTGACTGCTTAATATTTAAACATTGTTAGAATGATAGTACTAATATCTACATTTTAAATAAAATGGGTTCATTTTCTAAATCATGAATCTGTCATGCAACAGTAGTAATAGGCGCCAGGCAAGAAAAAATGAACTCTGCTGGCCAATTGTGTTGAAGAGTATAGGGTAGCTAAATCAGGACAGGGGTTTTTGTAATTTCTCAGTTAAGAATATTGCTATAGATGGAGACATTGCATTGCTAATTGAAACTGACTGGCCATAGAGATGAAAACTGGCAAATTATTAATAATGTCATATTGCTAAAGGGGCCACTCTAGGCAAAATCGTAATTGACAAAATTCACAGATCTGACACATCAGGTTAACCGTTTAAGGACCAGCACAGCACATGTTGTGTCTGGATCTGTACCCTATTATACAGTGTGTTTGAATTTCAGTGGTTACAGCAGTGTTTAACAACGCTGGCTCTCAGGGCACACTAACTGGTCATCTTATCAGGATATCTTTCCTTAATCACAGTTGAGTAATAAATGGCTTGGTTTTTATGATTGAGCTGTCTGCATTTCATTAAGGATATCCTGGAAACATGACCTGTTGCTGTGCCCTGAGGGATTGGAGCTGGGATTCACAGGTTTAGCTAATGCAACTGTGTATCCAAAGCACATTAGTCCCAACAGCAAAATCTTTGTGAAAATGTATATTTGTTTGACCTTAAAGGGGAAGTAATACCTCAAAATAAAATAGACTAGCTTACATTTACTTATCTGATCTGATCTGTCTGATCTGATCTGTCCTCAAGCTCCACCACAGGCCAGTGTTACAATAGAGGTCTGGAATTTCAGAATAAAGATAAAAACACACTGAAGTGAAATACAGTTTATTAAAACATGCAATGATTTAACATGTGGTGAGATACAAGAAACCAGAGCTATTGCCAGAGCTTACATTAGTAAAACAGACTCTGCAATACAAATAGAAGAAAAAAAAAAAAAAAAAAGGTACTTATCAACGGAGCTGCAAAATCAGTGTGGGAGAGCCTTTCACACGAAACTCCGTAGTATCAAGACACAGGTGCACGGACAGATGTGAGAATCAGGTACACTCTCTTTTCATCCCAAATATGGCTTTAATAGTACTTTGTTGATTACCGGGTAAAATACAGACTACACCCTTATAGGTATGCAAGGGATGTCTAACACTGCGCATTCGTATGTGCTTGGTTATATAACACTACATATTGGAGATGATAATGCCTGTCTCTCATAAACACTACATAAGCTGGCAGTGCCTGCCCCTCCGCCGCTGCTACCCACAAATGCAGAGCATTAACCCCCAAGTGACTGTGAGGAGATCACCAAAAAACTTCCCTGATTAAGTATAGTTGAGTCAGTCACAATGAATGAACCACTGATTAACTCACCTGTACTTAATCAGTGAAATCCTTACATTCTGGCCTGTTGGTGGCCCTTGTGGACTGAACTTGAACAGCCCTGCTTTAGATTACTGTAGCGTTTGTAGATTTTTTTTTTTTTTTCTTCTATCAATCAAGTAAAATGAAAAAATTAAAGAAATGCATGACTGTCACTGGCCACTTCATTAGTTAATTGTGCCATTTACAACATCTGAATCAAAAACTGTTAAGCTGCAAGTCACTGAAATAAATAGCCTCTGTGTGAGCAAGTAATTGCTTGTGCTTAAGACTATGGGAAGTTTTCACCTGCTACAACATTAACATGGATTTGGTTATTCTGCATAAAGGGGGGTGTACCCTATGTTCAGGAGGTCCAGCATTTCACAGATATGGTGATTTTCTCCATTTGACAAATCTGAGAGACTATGCAAGCAAAATATTTGTTTTTACAGGCCAGTAACATTATTTTAGTGTCTACATTTAATGGGGATGCATTTTAAATGTGTTTTACTTTTGCTATAATATTTGAGCATAACTTCAGGACTGCATATTTGTGCTTATTTAAAGTATTTGAAGGAGCATAATAATGATAATAATAGTAATAAATAATTTAGTAAGGATATATAATAGTCTGTACCCACTTCTGAGTCACAGGTTGGGAATCACTGCTGTAGACGCTATGCCATTGTTCTTCCAATGTTGAATCCAGTGACCGAACTGAGAGTTTCTAAGCAAGACTTCTATACCACATCCTCTAATCATATACAGTACTTAGACTGACTCTAGTTTATTTTAATTGTCCTGCCCAGCATTGGGTGGGGGTGTACAAAGGGCCATAAAACTAAAATGGTGCAGTTATGTAGCAAACCAACTGCTTCATAGGAGAAAAATACAAATTCTCTTTAATTTAACCTAGTGTGGAGAGTAGCTCAAAGCTAGGAAAACACAAGAAACCGTAAAATCCAATCTAAGTGTAGTATATTTATTAGGATAAACCCCCCCCCCACATTTTATGGACTCACATTTTGCCCATCTTGTGTTTGATGCATGTAAAGGTCCCTTCCTCTAGCAGCCATTGAACTGTGTCCCTGGAACACCTTTCCCTGTTTGTCCGGTGTATCTATAGTGATGTTGCCCAAGGAGTCTAGAGCTGGTCCTGATGGAGATGAGGGTGGTAAAATATGGATCTTCTGTGTTCAAGTGTCACCGATGGATATGGTGATGTGACAAAATGAGCCACAGGGGGAATTAAAGTTTCAGTATAGGAAAGTTCACATGCAATAGCACTGTAATAAAAAATAAACACATGTGTATGTATGTGTGTGTGTATATATATATATATATATATATATATATATATATATATATATATATATATATATATATATATATAATATATACATATATTGAACAATCGTATACATAGGTTTTTGTGCATTTAAAGGGATAGTAATGTTTCACAAAAACAGCGGCTCCATAGTATTTGAGCCATAGAGTGTTATTTCAATACTGTCAGAGTTGTAGTTCAAGAGTAATTGAATGATAAAGTATCCCCCTCCCACCCCTTTTACCTAGTGTAACACTATTCAGCTCAGGTGTGGAATCTGGTTGCTTGATCAGACAGATAACAGCAAGGAACAATCTTATTTCTGTGAGAACAATGACACCCTGCCCCCTTGACAGGTTTTTCAGCTTTTTCCCTTATCTTAATTGAAGATTGTCCCTCTCTGCAATCTACCTGGGCACATCTATGCTGCTCTGAGCTGAGCAGTTGTTATATCAGTAAATGGGGTGGGAGGGGGATACTTTATCATTCAATTACTCTTGAACTACAACTCTGACAGAATTGAAATAACACTCTCCAAGGCCAAATTCTATGATGGATTAATTAGAGCTTGGCTTTTATTCTAAAACATACTATCCCTAACCACAATTGGCTGATAAATCATGTTGCTGCAACTTCACAAAACCCACAAAATTACAGTGAGGCGAAAGAGGAAAGAGAAGATCTCTCAATGTATCCTGTAAAGGAGTAATCACACAAACACTCTCTCTCCCTCACTCTTCTTCCCCCACTGTCTCTCTCTCTCCCCATCCTTCCCCTCCTCCTGCTCTCTCTCTCTCCCTCCCTCCCTCTCCCCTCTCTCTCTCTCTCTCTCTCTCTCTCTCTCCTCTCTCTCTCTCTTCCTCTCTCATTCTCTCTCTCTCACTCTCTCCTCTTCTCACTCTCTCTCATCTCTCTCTCTCTCAACTCTTTTCAGGTCAATAGAAGGACCACATTACAGAGTAAGGAATAGAGTGATGAAAGAACAAATCTTACCATTGTAATATCTTAAAATACTTTGACATTGTACGGAAAGTGCATCCATTAGTTTAGGGGCTTCTTTAAAAATGTATATAAACAGTTTCCATCTTATGTTAAATCTATATATAAACATTCTGAGGCTGGTGTACAAAGAAAAACGGAGTAATTCCAGTGTAAACAAACTATTCAGTAGATGACAGAACATACCAAACATGGGGCTTTTTAAACATCTTGAATGCTAGAGAGGTTTCTGCATTGGAGACCTCTAGTATTCAAGGGGTTAACGGCCTCATTAAATTCAATGTAAATTTGGGGATTTTTTCCTGTGTGGTGCGTTTGATTTAGCATAGAAGTACTCCATTTTGTCTTAGTTCATCATCCTTTATGTATATACTAGTTGAACAGCCCGTTACACGGGCCACAGTGCCTCTCTGCTGATACAGAGCTGGACGGAGCGCCCAGCTCTATATCAGCCGCGGCGTGGGCAGTCTGTACTGCGCATGAGTGCCGCACGCGCAGCAGTGTCTACTGCGCATGTCCGGCGTTACACACAACTTAGTGAATTATTATATAGGATTTAAAGGGATTTGGGAGTAATTATTTCTAATGACTTAAAGGGAAGCAGGCAATGTAATAAAGTGGTGGGGAATGCAAGCAGGGTGCTGGGTTGTATAGCTAGGGGCATTAGTAGCAGAAAAAGGGAAGTAGTCATGTCATTCTACAGATCTCTAGTTAGACCTCACCTAGAGTATTGTGTACAGTACTGGAGATCCCATCTCCAGAAGGATATAGATACTCTAGAGAAAATTCAGAGAAGGGCTACTAAAATGGTGACTGGTTTACAGGAAAAGAAATATCAGGATAGACTGAAGAATCTGAACATGTATAGCTTGGAGGAGAGAAGAGAGAGAGGGGATATGATAGAAACATTCAAATACATGAAGGGATTTAACAAAGTGCAGGATGGAAGTATATTTCAAAGGAGTAAAAATGTTAGGACAAGAGGCCATAGTCTAAAACAAGAGGGACACAGGTTTAGACATAATGTAAGAAAGTTTTACTTCACTGAGAGGGTAGTAGATAAGTGGAACAGTCTACCAGCAGAAGTGGTAGAAGTTAATACAGTGACAGAATTTAAGCATGCATGGGATAGGTATAAAGCTGTCCTTAACATAAGAAAAGACCAAGGACCAAACAAGGTTTGAGGTTTTTACAGTAGGAAAATGAACAGACTTGATGGGCCAAATGGTTCTTATCTGCTGTCAAATTCTATGTTGTGGTGCATGTGTTCTGTTTTTTTTGTTTTGTTTTGTTTTTTTTTTTAAGTTACCACTTTGTATGAAACCATTTTGGACATTTTTTTTTTTTTCTGTTTTAACCCTTTAAGTGCCAGAGGGGTACGCAACACATTGCTTGGCAATGTGTTGCATACCCCTATGGCACTCAAAGGGTTAAGAGTAGTGAATTAGAGAGATTTTATATTTCATGATTAATATCATACTTTGTAAAAATAAGTTTGTTCTACATTGCATATTAAGTGTGTAACTTGGCAGATAATTTTTTTTTTTACCTCTAACATTAATTTACTTCCATGTCCCATACCATTATTTGATTTTTAATTTCCTGCCAAAATATAGCAGCAAAAGTGAGTTAGTACCTGGCGTGCGTTATCATTTTACTGTGTTGATCTTTACTATGCTACTTTTATATATTTTCCTTTACCAGTTTTTGTATGTATGATTTTCCATTGGACTTTGTGGCTAACAATTATTAACTTTAAGCTGAATTTTTTGCTGTTGATAACTTTTCTTCTCCCTTTCCTAAACTGAGACAAACATTTATCCTCATCTATTAACATAACTACCTTTCCAGGCCTTTTATGATGCTGTGTAGAAAGTTGTTTTTCTCCCCTATCTTGCATTTAGCTACCATATAAGTTTTAGAATACCTTTGGCTAAAAGATATAACAGATTCCGGTCATTATATTCTTGCAGTTCAGCAGGGGGAATTTTCTTTTCAGCTAATGAGCTACCCATATCACTAGTTCTAAAGATTTGCTTCATTAAAATTACTGCTTTACGAAAAGGTAATGACTTGCAGCTTTGCTGTTAGTGTTTCAAAGGAAATAATTTTTGCCCATTATTTTATCTGCGTGTGCCATTGTAATATGTCCCACGTTATAGCCTTTTAAAGATGCATCTGTTCATTACTTGCTATAGTAGTTTTATTAATTGACATTGATTTACTGAAAACCATTTCCACCTTAATGCAAGGCTTATTTTCACTCTAGTTGGAGAAGCAACCACGATTAGCTAAACTACTATATTTGGTGTAAATTATAATAGCTGACATGGTTTTCTTTTTGTATATGATTTAAATTGGGTTATATGAATTCATATGTTATTTTAATGTGAGCTTTTTTTTGTTGCTACTTTGTGTCGTGAAAGCCAAAGATTCTCACCACCTGATACATTTTGAATTGTTGTCAAATTCTTTATGAATATCATGGAACAGAGTGGAATATATACCATATATAAACTTTTTTTCCTGTTTTTGAAATGTATTATTTTGATTATTATTATTATTATTATTATTATTATTAGTCATTGGCTAGATATTGATCTCTGCCGATGAGACTGCTCCTACTTACAGACAGAAGCCTCCATCATCAGAGGAAGGAGGAGAGCAGAGGCAGAGAGTCAGGCTGCAGTCTATGCGGTAGTAGCTATAGCCCAGACTTTTCAAGTTACATTCAGACAAAACCAAAACTGTAAACATAAAATTAATAAAGTTTTTGTATTATTTGATATATATATAGCATAACTATTTAAGCAATGTTGTCCATAGGTGACATCCATTTTAAGAGTTCACTGAGCGTTTACTTGGGGAATTCTGAGGGCCGGTTCCTTGATTGGATAATCTTTTTATAAAATGGTGGATAGATGTGTGTACTATTAACTTACCTCCTGATGAAATAACCATATGTAAGATTAAGGAACCTGTTGGGTTATATATATTGTTTTAAAAGGACAGTAATGTCCCATAAAAACGTTTTATGCTTTAATAGAGTAGAAGAAAATAAAAAGAATGGTGCAAACCCTATCTCTCAAACCGCTATGGTTTGAGAGATATAAGCACTGAAAGTTTGCCCCTCTCTCCCTTATGACTCAAGGAGGCTCTGCAGCAGAGCCGGAATCACAGTATTGCAAAACAATTACTTCATTGAAAATGGCTACAAAGTGTGCCTGGTTTGCAAGCACACTTTGTAGACATTTCCAATCAAGTAATTATTTTTCAATACCGCAATTTCAGCTCTGCTGCAGAGCCACCGGCTGGCCCCTGGACGTAATCTCCTGCTGTCAGCTAGACGCTGCCGTCAGGAGAAGGATGGGGGGGGCGGGCGATCTTTCAGTGCCTATATCTCTCAAACCATAGTGGTTTGAGAGATAGGGTTTGCACCATTCTTCTTATTTTCTTGAGCTCAACAAAAATATAAAACGTTTTTATGGGACATTACAGTCCCTTTAAATATGATGCATTTTTGTAATTAAATTCTAAAATCTTATAATCATTGTTGAAGCTAGATTTTTATTTTTTGTCTATGTAGTTATGTGAGTGGGAACAGTGGTGTTTTTATCCCCCTGTTAAATTGGGTTAACCTAACTGCATCTAATTAGGATTTGTAATTTAATATTCCAGTAAATGATTAACTCTATAGTCATCATGGCAGTACCTCATCAAAATAATTCATGCATATTACAGCGTTCAAAAAAAAAAAACAAAAAAAAAACAAACAAACGTTTTCGGTGTCAAGTATAGTCTTGTTTTATATAGTTGAATAAGATGTGTGAACTAGATCAATTTAATTTCAGTTCCTAAACCTTTTATTTTGCCTTGTTATCCCAATAGCAGCATGCTGGTAGCTTATTCCTCCTCTAGATAGAAAAGAAAATGTACACAAATGGAAACTGACCACCGTCACATCTGATGTCTGTTCTTTCCTACCTCAAACAGGAAAGAGCTTTCCATTTATATTTTTTGTTTGTTTTATTATGGTTCCAAAGGATGGTCCACGTTCCTTGCTACCAGGTGCTTGTTCAGTTCAGTATGTGTTGTATTTCAATTGAATTTAACTTATATGATGTATGTTCAGAAACTTTATGCATATAGGACAAGTGTTGTGTTCCCACAGCATTTAAAGAGAGATTCTAAAGACTGTAAGTTCTTTTGATATTGTCTATGTAAATAGTATGTTTCTAACTTTGGATGACATAAGATAATACACACAATATTTATTTTAAATATGATCTATTTGATATCATCTGCATCTGACTTCATCTAATTTTCTGTTAGAACATTGGTCTGTTTCTCAGCCGGAAGTTTAATGTGTTTATTATTTTGTTCAGCTAATTCAGATTTTAATTGACTCTGCAGGTTGCCTGTTGGGGGGAGGGTTTTCTTTTTGGCAAAGAACTAGGGACTGTAATATATAGCAGCTGGCTAACAATAAAATCTTCCTGAAAAGGGGGGAAAATCACTTTTATTCTGATAGGCCTTTTTTGAGGCTCCAGATCTCAGGGCAAAGTTCCCTGAATTCCTTTGTAGAGTAAACATATTTAGATTATGTATAAGACAGGCTAGCGGCTTTCTTGAAAGAATTAGTTCTAAGTTTTATAGCTTCAGTCTATTAGATAATGTTCTTTCAATGTCCTGCTCCAATTTTCATCTTACTAGAACTTCTTCATACAAGCAGACTTGCTCTCAAGGATCTAGTCCTCGTGCACATTTATCCTCATGAAACCACAATAGATACATAAAGTGCCATCTTTACCAGAGAGACACTGGCATTCTGACTTGTGATATATATACTGTTTGTCAATGTATTTATTAATCCATTTGTTCCTTAGTGGATGTCTTGTCTACTGGGGAGTTTATGGTCCCAGTGATTCTTTAGAATTCTTATTTTCTCATACATCATTTTCATTAGTGCTTCCTAAGGGTGGCAGTTTTCATTCAAAAGGGGTGAGAATCTGGTCCCCATAGCCATCCCCTTACCTGGAGAACCAGCACCAATCAAACTCAAACAGATTGTGTGTTAGTACGAATCTAATAGCTTCCAAAAAATCAATTTGTGAATTAGACATGAAATCTAATAAAAGGAAATGTTTTACTGCTGCTACACCAACCTCATGTGGTATGTTCGAATAGGGGGTTATATTTTTAGTTTTCAGTGGGAACAATTCGTTAATTTCACTTTGTAATAGTGAAAGTTGGGACTGACATATTGGTCTTTCCAGCTTAGTTTTTTTCTAGTGCTTATTACCGCACTTTTATGTTTATATGTTTTATATATGATTTTGGGTAGATTATAGCTATTGTGTATGTATATGCCAGATGTGGGGATGTGTGTGCATATCACATGTATAGGGACTTTCTTCCAGTGCATTGAGAGTATATATGTTTCCCCTCACATTGGATCTTACTGTATTGTTGATTAATGTTTTATGTTTGATTGGTTGTATGTTTATATGTATATATGTTTTCATTCTGGGTTGACCTGCTTCTGTTACAATTATGTATTTTGCTTGGAACCCTTTACAAATTAATTTTATCAAGTGGTCAGTGGTTCTGTGGTCCAAGGGAACCTAAGGTCTTTTTGTAGACAGTGGCAGATCGGTCCATTATAGTTGGATTTGCATAGTGGTCATAGAGTGGTTTTTGGTCCCTGGGAAATATTTGTAATAGAGAGCCTTGGCTTTTGGGGTTATCGTAACACCTCGCATTTGTTCAGCTTGGATTTACAAATGATGGATGCAGTGTTCGCTCTTTGCTTTATTTTTTCTGTGGGTGTTGAGCTTGCACTGTTTGTTCCATGTCATCTGATCAAAGACGGTGAGCAGAGGGTTGCTTGTTCCCACAGGTTTTACATTTACATTTAAGTCTCAATGGGTTTAATCATTTAGGTTATAGTATGGAGTCCTAATTGGACAAGTATTCATGTGAACATCGACCAATTATTGCAGATGTGATGTCATTTATGTTTGTGCCTTCTGGCGGCTTTTTTTCTTTTGTTGCTTTTTAATATGTGATTGGCTTGATTGCTTTGAAAAAGCAGCCTTGTGTTGTGAAACGTGTAAGCATATTAGCCAGTACATTAATGTTATTGCTATTTTTATACATTAAAGTTTTATGCATATCTGTCAGACTATCCGATAACAGTTGTCTGTCCACACACAAATGTGAGTAAGCATTGTTTATTTTTTGATAAAGTATCATATCCATCTGTTACGGTATTATACACGAACAGGCGCTTCCTTTTTTTTCTATTGGGGTTTTATAATAACTTTTGAATAAAACCTCTGTCCGCAGTGGGATTAGCCTGGTTTTACTTGGCAGGATATATCCTGCTATGTATATATTTTTTTCAAATATTGGACAATACTATCCCTTTAAAGCCCAATTTAAATAATTGGGAATTTTCATTTGTCCTCTATGCTGAAGCCATTTTACCTCAGAATTGTTTCACTTTAGCTTCTGAAATAAGGTTTTACAATCAGCTTCATATTTCTCAGGTTTTAAAACTTATATTCTCAGTATAAATTTTGAGACCTTTGCAGGAGTCTTAGTTGCTTATATTTCCTGCTTAGAAGATTAGATATATTAATCATCTTTTACACCTGTCACTTTACTTAAACAGAACAGAGCAGTCTTTCATCTCCTCCTTGTCAAGCAGTTAAGATTACTGCATTCTAGCTGATATTATTTACAAGATGAATGGCGTTTAATTACACAAAGTTTAGTTAAAGAGCAAGAATCTCCTCTGCAAAAGTTTTCCTGTATGAATAAAGATCTCTGGGGAAAGTCAGGGGTATGTTTCTACAAAATATAACAAAAATATTATTAACCCTTTGAGTGCCAGAGGGGTACGCAATGCATTGCCCTGAAATGCGTTGTGTACCCCTTTAGCACTCATAGGGTTAAAAAAAAAACAATTTTCTTCTGAAACATTACACACATTCTCTTTAGTCATCCTTTAAGGGAGAAGTAACACCACCAAATGTTAACCTCCAATTACTTTCTAATTTTGGAAAAGCCTGGTAGCAGGAGCGCCTATGATTTTTGCCCTTGCTCCTTAGTTTGAGGGAACATCTTTAACCCTTAGACTGCCAGAGGTGGTGTGCAACACTTTGCAAATCCACTTGTGGCACTCAAAGGGTTGAGCACGATGCATTGTGCAGCAAGATTACCAATTGCAATAGATGGAGTTTGTGTTCATAGACATGTCATAGACATGACATCAAGCACAAGGGCAAAGGTCATAATTTAGTTCACACTGGTGACAATGTTGCTGACTAGAAAATAGAGCATGTTTTGTATAATGGTTTCCTATGGAGCTCTTCAATCAGACTACATATAGAAATGGATAGAGTCCAGCAAAGAACAGCAATATTAAGTGAATGGAGAACGTGAAGTATGAAGAATGTCTAGAGAAACTGATTATTTACTCTATAGAAAAGGTGACTAAGAGGAGATATTGTTACAATGAATACGTCAATCTAAGGATCTCTCCAGTGACCTTTTCATTCAAAGGCATGATCAAATAACTAAGGGCCACCCCTTAAGATTAGAGGAAATGATGTTTCTACTTCAGCAGAGGAAGGGGTTTTTCACTGTAAGGTCTGTTAAATTGTGGAATTCCTTCCGTAAGCATGTGGAAATGACAGATACAATTGAAACATTTAAGAAAGATGCATTTTCAGCAGGAGGGAGCATACAGGGTTATACTGTGGATTAGTAGGTTTATAATTACAAACAATGCTGCATGGTGTTGCCCATGGAATTCCCCATCGCTACATGGCTGAGATGCAGTAAATGGGAGAGAGAGCAGAGGCAATGTTGCAAGTGGGACAGGGTGGCCCCTCCCCTTTGCTTCATCACTAGGCATTAAAAGGGGTGTTGGAAGGCGGCATTGCTGAAAATTAATGGTTGTAAATCTATATGCCATGATTTTGATAAGAGTGGTTAGGGGGGTTGTCCCCGTGGCCATTCCTGTCAAAATCGCTGCCCCATCACAATTCCTGGGAATGTCATCAAACCAAAACAGTTATATTTTTATATATTCATTCCTGAAGAAGGTCTATGAGGAGCAAAGCATTGACCAAATAAAGTTGCATTTGTGTTTTAAAATTAAAAGTCCACTGGTGCTGCCTGTCTATATCTGTAAAAATAATTTTAGGATTGTGTACCTAGACATTAAAAAGTAAAAAAGAGAGTGCTTCCATGTGAAGGGCACTCCAAGAAAGGTCTTTGAGGCAGAGATTCTTTCGTCCCCTCCACTTTACCGCTGCCTGCTAACCTCACTTCTAACTGACCTTGAGATCAGGAGGTAACATGGGCACAAGTATGTTAGTCTTCCTTTTTATTTTTATTTCTTAGTATAAGGGGCTGTATATTACCCCATTTGTTGTGATTTTTAGTTTTTTCTATATCTGCAGGGCTATGATCCCCTGCATTACTTTCCTCCTTATTTGCACATATTTTCTCCATTTGGGGGGATGTACCCTTAACCGTTTGAGTGCCAAAGGGGTACATAATGCATTGCTTTGCGATGCATTTCATACCCCTCTGGCACTCAAAGGGTTAAGGAAGTGGACGTTTTGATTTATTCACTCGGTTTTTCTCACTATTTCAGACCTTTTTAGGTTTATTATTTTATTTTTTTACCGAATTTGAAATTCAACCCCGTTAAGGCACTGGATGGACATTTTAGAGTCTTGCACACAGCTTCAGTGTGACATAGTTGTCCTCCGTCTGCACATAGTAGGGTGCTGTTGGTTTACTTGTTCTTCTTATAGGTATACTACCGACCCCCAGTGTATGTATCATCCCCCTTTTTTGCTATCCGGAATTACATTTTTAAATGGCTGGAGATCCACAGTGTCATTTTAAATGGAAATTGTTACTGTTCTCAGAAACCTATTCTTCTTTTTTGGATTCTGCATGCTGTGCAGAGGCTGGTCTCTCCCTCTTGCAGTCAAATAAGTACTTTTGAATATTGTTGGTACTTTTCTTTTGTCTCTCTACTATATCACAATCTGAGGGACACATGGGCAAGTCCTAGGCTAAAGATTCTGGGGCTCCCTAACTCCTTTAACCC
Organism: Rhinophrynus dorsalis; assembly: GCA_037306005.1. NCBI lineage: Eukaryota > Metazoa > Chordata > Amphibia > Anura > Rhinophrynidae > Rhinophrynus > Rhinophrynus dorsalis. The sequence continues at coordinate 446,742,655 of CM074719.1, forward strand.
ATTGTCCCATGCCAGATTGAGCTTTTTGGAGAGTATTTTGGTACCTTATGCTCATTGGCACCTCTAGGGCCCTCATCTACTGACCAGGAACCAGTTTGGGTTAACTCTCTTCTGTTCAGTCACCTCTGTCCCTCCATCTATTCAAGGGGTCCTGAGCTCTTGGACTGTGGGATGCAGTGCGCCCCCAACAGGTGCTTGAGCCATGTATTTGGACAAACACACATCATTGGGGGAGTCCTCTGCTGGTGATGGAAGGGGCTGAAAGTGATGATTTAGATTCAGCTCATTCCCTGGGGGATTATTTTGAGGATGACTGTAACCCCTCACCAGAGGGGCTCATTCGGTCAGTCCTGGTATTTATTCATGTCTCACAGGCCTTGGATTCCAGTTCCTCTTCACCTGACAGGAGACAGTTTCTTAATTGGTGTTTTTCTCATTTGTATCCCTTTTTGGTTGAGGCCTTAGTACAGTGGGCTTCTCCTCTTACTGTTGATCCTCCAATTTCTCTTTTTGTCAAATATACAGTGCTTCTGCTGGCCGATGCTTCAACACGTAAGCAGGTAAATGCCTGAACTCTTTTCTGAAAGCAAATTAGTATCCTTTTGTGCCGCCTTATGTCCTATCTTTGCCATTGCTTGTTTAACTAGTTCCATTGTTAACTGGGGTTATCAACTCTTGGATGCCATCAAGGATTACCTGGTGGCATTCCTCTCTAAGGTCACTGAAGCTAACACTTATCTTGAAGCAGTCTTTGATGTTGCTAGATTTTCTGGAAATGCATCTGCCTTTTCTGTTGCAGCACATCACATTCTGTAGCTTAAGATGTGGTAGGCTGACCAGTCATCCAAGAAATATTTGCCTTCTCTGTCTTTTACAAGCAAACAGTTGTTTGGTCCTGAACTGGAGAATGTTACCTTCCTTGACACTGAGGACAAGAGTTCACTCTTAAGTGTGCCTTCATTTCATTAAAGACGTGTGGTATCCGTTACCTGCACCAATCAGGGTACTCACCTAGGCCACAGTTTCTCTGACAGCAAGCAAGTGGGCTTGGGCAAGCAAAAGAGCTTCTCAGAAACCTCAGGCTGACAATTCTAGAGAGATCAGCTGCACCTCACTGACGAGGCCCAACAAGGCCGAAACGTACGTCTGGGGTTGGCTGCTTCTCTTGTTCAGAGAGGAATTGCCTGGCACTTCGTGGCTGGACTGCCTTTTGGTAGGATCAGTATGATATGCTTCAGGATATTTCCTCTCTGTGAAAGGCACTAGTGCGCTAAAAGAGATTGCACCCTGGGTAGGATACTTATCCTATAGGGCCTCATCATTTTGAGGGTAGACTTGTTCCTAGTTGAGCGTCTCTGACTAGCTCTTTTGCATTGACAATTCTACCCCCTCATGACTATCAGGGGCCTGGACTGTCTCTGTCCAACGCTCATCTCCATTTTCTCCTATGGTTCTCTGTTTGTCATTCCTGACTGGCTTGTTGTCAACAAGAATACCAGCCTTCTGAGCTGGTGTGCAAACTTTGCTCCCTGATGTTCCAGGGCCTTTGGACTGCTGTTGGAGGCTTCTGACAGTGGATCTCATTGCTCTTGTTCAAACAGCACTGTTCCTCAGTTCTGTTCTATGTCTTGGGATACTTTGGCGTTTGCACTGGATGCAGTAAGTATCGCATATGATTTTCTTCTAGTGTATCTGGTTGGAGCAGACTCTGGTCATTCCGAATGGTCCATTCTGGCCCCCTCTGGCCTTGTTTTTGGATCTTCTCAATCTGTCCATAGTGGAGCCTTTTTGTGTTCCCTTTTGTTTGAACTTTTTGTTACCCTCGAGTGGAGATGCAAGCTTTGACAGCCTGGCTCATAAGGCCAGCATCTGAAGAAAGTGGTTTCTGTCTTTGTTATTACTAATATTCTTCATGTCAGAAAGCTGGTTTCTTCCATGACCTATCATAGGGTTTGGTCCCTCTTCTACAAATGGTGTGCCAACCAAGGTTCACACCAGCTGCTTTTTCGGATTCTGGTTGTTTGGGACTTTCTTCAGAAAGGGATTATTCTTAGTTCTATCAAGTTTCAGATTTAGCTTAGCCGTATAAACCTCCCAGGCCAGATGGTTTTGTGTATATGGATTTTTTGCCCTGTGTTGTTTTGGATTTTCACATCAGCCAGGAAATTGTTCTTCCTTCCTTCTGTCCAGCTCCATTGTAGAAACTTTAGCAGGAAATTCATATGTTGGATGTGGTCAGGTCTTTTTTTTTTTTTCCTTAATTCTGATTCCCTTTTTGTCATTCCTAAGGGCCTGTGTGCAGGCCAGGTTACTGTTGCTTCCTGGATTAACGCAACCATTCACCAGGTGTGTGTCCTCAGGAAAAAAATATATCCTTTAAGCTCATGGCACATTCCACCAAGTCAGTGGGTGAGTCTTGGGCTACAAGAATCGAGCCGCTATTAAGCAGTTATTTAAGGTGGTGATCTCTAGACCAGTGGTTCTCAACCCATGCCCTCAGTGGCTACTAATGGGCCAGAATTTGAGAATTTCCTTTTATATGACAGAGCCTCTGATCAACACACTTGTGTTCTAGCAGCGAAATTCCTAAGTCCTGGCCTGTTAGTGGCCACTGAGGGCACAGGATGAGAACCTCTGCTCTAGACTCTTGTCAAACGCTACTGTGTGAAAGTGTTTGCTTCGCCAGAAGATAGTTTTGTCAAGAAGATCTTACAGGCTGTGGTGCCTGTATAATTGTTCTTATTGTTATTTCTGAGATCAGAACCCTGTTGGTTTCTGGTAACATTTTCTGTTATTTTTTCCATTAACACCTGAGGTTCATGTTATACCAGTTTGATCCTGTGGATATACTGGTTTATGATGGAGAGGTTTTTTCTCTTTCCTTCCCTGGAATCTTAGTGGATAGCTTTAGTATTTTTCCATGATTCCTGTGTTCTAGTTTGGATGACAGAGAAAAGAGGATATCCGTGTACTTAATATTTTTTTGTTCAGGGCATTCTCTTTTCTTCTTCCACTTAGGTTTTGTTTTTATCTTGACTTTGATATCCGTTAATACTGAGCCTAGCTGGAGGTGGTAAAATTGAAGGGAGATTGGAGTATCTATCTCAGAGACCCTTTGTAAGTGCCCTGTCCTCCTGGAGGAAGATAATTTACCCCATGGTTCATGTGTTCCACATGGACAGTAAGTACACCAAAATCCACTATGTTGCAACTTTGGGGTGTTAATGTGACATTTGACTGATTTAGAAAAAATAAAAAATAAATAAAAATGAAGTTGAAAGAAGTGCATGAATATTGCTCTGGTCTGTATTTACATGACAAACAGTAGCAGCTGTCAAAGGTTTTAGTGGCCCTTTAAAAGGATAGTAATGTTTCATAATAAAAGCAGCTCTAATTAATCTTCATAGTATTTGGGCCTTGGACAGTGTTATTTCAATTCTGTAGTTGTAGTTCAAGAGTAATTGAATGATAAAGTATCCCCCTCCCACCCCTTTTGCTGATATAACACTGCTCACCTCAGAGCAGCAAGGAGGTGCCCAGGTAGATTGCAGAGAGGGACAATCTTCAATTAAGATAAGCGAAAAAGCTGAAATACCTGTCAAGGGGGGGCAGGGCTTTCATTGTTCTCAAAGTAAGAAGATTGTCCCTTGCTGTTGTCTGTCTGATCAAGCAACCAGATTCCACATCTGAGGTGAGCAGTGTTACACTAGGTAAAAGGGACAGGAGGGGGATACTTTATCATTCAATTACCCTCGAACTACAACTCTGACAGTATTGAAATAACACTCGCTTTGGCTCAAATACTATGACGATTAATTGGAGTTGCTGTTTTTGTGAAACATTACTATCCCTTTAAGTGCAGGGTTTTTTTTTGTTTGTTTTTTAATTGTAAAAATGCTTGTAATCATTTAATTCTCACAAGTGAAAATTACTCAATACCTATTATAAAACAATTAACAGGGGGGAAAAAAATAAAATTTCAGTGAAACTGCGCAGGACAAACTATAACTTGATGAATTTAGTGATGAAGATGTAGTACATTAACTCTATAATGCCAGAAGTATCCAAATCATGGCACCTACAAGGATCAAAGGGACACTAACACCTAAAAATGAAATTCACTTATATTACATTTTAAATATCATATACTTCCAGCTAGCAGCTGTAAAATGTATTATGCTAGATCCACAAAATCTAATCCAAGCTTGCATTTTAATGCATATGTATACTATACAATATAGACACATTGTGGTTAGTTGTTTGAGTTTGGCACCCACTGTTCTTCAGTTTAGGCTGCACATTCTCTGTCTATTTAAAGACAATGCAGAACGATCACTTCTTAAACACCCTTTCATGACTGCTATTGTAATATGAGCCCTGTTATTGTATTGGGAGCCCTCACAGAGCATATTTTTCTGCTCCAGAAATAAACAGATTTTTTACAAAGGCTAGCATGGAGTACAAGGTTAAGTCTGCATGACCTCAGATCATTTTAGATTATATTGTCCGTTTGTCTTAGAACCAACATCATGCAACACTTTAGATGATTTTGAAAGAACTTTCAAAATTACCTCTATATTGTTTTCACCATCTTTTATTTAAAACAATAGTTTGACATTTTGTCAGTTTATGCAAATTAGACATGCATGCAAATTAATGTGCATAAACTGACAAAGTGGCAATTATACAAATCCTGTTGAGGTAGATGTTCCCAATGAGACAACAATGTGAACAAGTGACCATTTTACTTTTAAGCTTGGTGTCACTATACATGTATATCAAGAACTGACTGTTGCAAACACAGCTGTACAGTGATAGTGATGTTACCGTTAGAACAAAGCTGCAATCTGTCCTTGTAATGTATATAACTGATCAACGAGTTAAGTAATGCTTAATTCGCTCTATATCGCTTGAAATAATATAAATTATCCCCCTCACTCCCCTTATACTTATGTCATCATTCGAGCCTTCGTCAAGGGGGTCAGGGTTTTCTATATACTAAATGACTGCAGATCGTGCCTAGTAGCTCTCTGTCCAGACTTCAAAGCTATGGGGAGGTGGCTTGGCAGTCTAAAAAGGGGCGTGAGGGGGATAACTTATAATATTATTTCAAGCGATATGGAGCAAATTAAGCAGTACTTAAGTCATTGATCAGTTGTATAAACTACAAGGATAGTTTGCAGCTTTGTTCTTATAGTAAAATTACTATCCATTTTGCGTGGAGAAATGTTTTTGATTCATTATTGAATGAAGATTATTTGGCATGAATTTGTCAGTAACTTTTGCTGTGTCATTTTATACAGAATAAAGGATTATTAACCTTTTAACCCTTTCAGTGCTAGATTGCTTTGAAATGTGTTGGATACCCCTCTGGCATCAAAGGGTTAAATACACTGTTAACAGTGCTTGTGGGCAAGATGTGACTCTCAACTGTAGTACCACAATTCTCATCATCCTCAGGTGCTCATTGTGGGATGATGGGAATTGTAGCCCGACAGCAGCTGTAGATCCACGAGGTTATTGTACCAAGACGTATAGAGAAGCAGCAGCACAATAGCTGACAAATACAAATTCCCCAATTTTTCACTGTGTGAAATGGGGCTTTTAACTGCTGAAATTCCTGAGGTTTCCAAAGGTTTGTGAAGCAAAGCTTTGGAGACCTCTCTAGCATGGAAGGGGTTAAAAGCACCATGTCCCATATTGTGTATTTGGTTTGTTCAAGAATTGCTTCCATTATACTTGGTGGTACATCAGCTTGTTTGTTTGCCTACCTCAACAAGTCACAAGAGGATGATGGGAGTTTTAGTTTAAGAGCAGCTGGAGACCCACTGAGTTTATTGTACGTAGAAGAACTGCAGGAAACCTACAGCACCATAGGGGATAAATAAAAATCCCCCAAGTTTATGTTGCTGTGAAATACGGTTTTAACCCCTTGAATTCTAGTGAGATTTCAAACTCATTGTTTATGATAGCTTTGTAAACATCTCTCACATTTAACCCTTTGAGTGTCAGAGTGGTACGCAACGCATTGCAGAGCAATGCGTTGCGTACCCCTCTGGCACTCAAAGGGTTAAGTGTTTTAAGGGCCCTGCTTCAGTCAATAGAATGTTATATGTTCCCCCTAGCGCAGTTGTTTTACCTCATAATTGCTCGAGTTACACCTGGCATATGCCTCTCTTTGTGTATTACCTCTGACTGAAAAAGATGAAATTCTAGGACTTCACTATGATTTGTTTATATATAAATAATGGGAAGACATTGAAAATATCACTGCATTAAAATAATGTAGTAACTGCTAATTCCCTCCAATTATCAACAAATTGATTAAAAGGAAAGTACTACTATAGCAGGATAACTGGTTGATGGCATTCTAAAACTTAGTGCATGAAATTTTCAGGTAATTGCCTCCCGGCCATTTTGTGTTTTATTGTGTACTGAGGCCACAATAATAAAAGCCTAACTAAATTAATGAAAAGAAAGCTTTTCTGTTCTTTCCTTGCATTTTATGTATGTGAAATGTAGAGCACAAGTAAAGGGCATTTTATACAAACTTTTACATTATGTCATATTCTGCTTAATTTTTGACTACTGCAGCAGCTGTTTTATACATGCATTTAAAGGGATAGTAATACTTCGTTTTATCTTTATTTTATTTTGTAGGCATTAAAAAAAATGAAGAATGATATAAGTCTTATCTCTCAAACCTTTATGGTTTGAGAGATATTCACAAGCAAAATTTCCCCTCCCGCCCCTTTTACCTAGTGTAAGCCATCTCTTCTCAGATGTGGAATCCAGTCCATAGACCAGACAGATAACAGAAGGGGACAATCCTTCCTATGAGAACAATGAAAGCCCTGCCCCCCTTGACAAGCTTTTCAGGTTTTTCCCTTATCTTAACTGAAGATTGTCCCTCTCTGCAGTCTACCTGGGCACCTCCCTTCTGCTCTGGCTGAGCAGTGTTACATCAGTAAAAGGGGCAGGAGGGGGATACTTTGTCATTGAATTACTCTTGAACTATAACTCTGACAGAATTGAAATAACACTATCCAAAGTCTAAATACGATGATGATTAATTAGAGTTGCTTTTATTATGAAACATTACTATCCCTTTAACCCTTTGATTTGCTATAGAGGCATTCAACACATTGTAATGTATTGTGTTGGATACATCTCTGGCACTCAATGCGTTAAGGGAATTAAAATACAAGAACAATAAGAAAGTAAAATAAATGTATGGTTTTAAAATCAAATATATACTTACTATTGTAAAAGACTGTGTACATGGGCCAGCATTCTGTATGTTCGGGCAGTCTCTGCTGTGCATGACTGCAAAAGCCCGTGTATACGGACTAGCATTGTGTGTGTTCGGGCAGTCTCTACTGTGCATGACTGCAAAAGCCCATGTACACGGGCCAGCATTCTGTGCGTTTAAGCAGTCTCTACTACGCATGATTGGATCGGCAGTCTCTCCCACGCCTGACTGCATCGGACAAACATACATCTGGCCATAGGATTTGGGCACCTGATGACTGTGAATATTATCCATCAGTGAAAGTGTGTGGTGCATCTATTGCTGATTTAAGATATAACTTATTTACATTACTTAAAAGCAACAAAAAGAAAAGTAAAACTCATTATCTCCAGAGTCCAGACTATTGCATTCAATAATAAGGGAAAAGTCTGCTGTTGTGGAAAAAATATCTATCACCATGAAAATTTAGCTATATTGTAATTGTTTAGCATATAGAAAGAAAATACTAAACTATTACAGTCTAGTTATAGTTAAATGGTGATAGATACTTTTTCCATGATAACAGACCATTTGCTTATCATTAAATACAATAGTTTGGAGGGAATTCATTTTATTTTTGTTGATTTTAACTAGTGTAAATAAAAGTTATATCTTATATCACTTTCACCTACTGCTCTACACACTTTCCCTGTTCAGTCATCAAGTGCCCAGATAATTATCTATTGATTTGCAAAGTATTTTTTTATTATTATTATTATTATTATTATTGTTCCTATCGCTACCTTAGACACAGGAGCACAGCTGCATGAATAACTAATCTGTTTAGCAATAAGCTGTCTGGGTGACATAAGTTAGTCCTCCAGTTCGTTTTTTCATTTTATATATTTATATTGTCTGCCACACAAATGTTGTTTTAATAATGGAATAAAAAAATGTAATCTGTTTAACCCTTTAACCCCGTAAGGACCGGTAAAATCTGGGGTGGATTGCACTTAAGGACCGGAGCAACTCTGACCTTTTTGATTATGTCTTTGTTCAACAGTGTTTTCCCTCTAATGCCTTTATTTCACTCACACAAATTATATACCTTTTTTTTCACTCACAAGCAGGGTTTTCTTTTGATACCACACTTATATGGATAATCCACCATTTATTTTATTAAAATTAAAGAAAACTGTAAAAAAAAAAAAAAAATTAAAAAAACACATTTTTATTTTTTCTCTTGGGATGATTTGGGTACAGTGGGTAAAATGTTTATGTAGACTGCATGAAAGGTATGACCAGTCAGTCATACCTACAAAATGGGTAGTTTTAAGCTCCCCTGAGTTAAAATGCCCATGTTCCTCTTTCCCTCCCTATTTTACCACTTTTTTATTCATAAGATTTGGCGGTGTGTATTATATGGCTCCACAACAATCACACTCCCATTATTTATTGTTTAAACTTAGAATATTTATTTTATAAATAAAATGTTTAAATAAAATAGTTTCTGTTTTTTACATTTATAAAAAAAAATAAAAATAAAAAAAAAGTTGCTTGTAGCAGGTCAGAAATGGACCTGCATCTAGCCAGCACCAGCACTGAAGGGGTTAATACATTCCATCTACTGCATTCTTTAATTTTACTATTTGTCTGCTTACTTTACTTGTAAGGAAGAGAGGCACACAGCAGACACATTTTGATTCAAAATGCTGGTACATGTGATCGCTCCTGGAGTGATCATATGAACCAGTAGAACAGACAAGGACTGATGCTGAGATCTCTGATCCTGGAGCGTTCAGTTTAACCCCTTCGTGACACAGGACGTACATGTACGTCCTGTGTGGCTGTCACTTAGTGACAGAGGACGTACATGTACGTCCCGGAAATCCGGCTCCCCGCGCGGCTGCGCGCCGTTCGGGGACTCCGGATTGTTTAAAAAAAAAAAAAAAAAAAAAGTGCACGCGGCCGCCACTAAGGGGTTAAACATGAAAATCGAGGTGTGCTGCTATCATTTAACCCATAATGTGCCAGGACCCTTATCGGTCCTTATGGGAAGTGCACCCATGATGGTCCTGGCACGTCATGGGTCGTTAAGGACCAGAGGGGTGTACAGCTCATTGCTTGGTATTGTAATGCAAGCTCCTCTTGTCCTTAAAATGGATGTGTTACTTACACATCTTTTAGTCTCATTAAATTGACATATCTAAATTTATATATACTTGTTTTTTTTTTTTTTGTTTTTTACAAACTGGTAATTAATTTTCAATCCAATACCAGCAGAGCTTTGTTCTCTGACTTAGAGAATGCTGCATAATGAATTATGCACAACTAGGGATAAGGTAAAATGTTTGCCTCAAAAGTGGAAAGTATAAAAAGTAGGAGCAATTGCATTTTTCTCCTTTCAAAGGAATTCCAGTGAAAAGTGCTGTTTTTCTACTTCTTTCCACAAAGAACCATACATAATGATCCCCCCCTCAGCCTTATCCCACTGTATGGTAGCCAAAGAACCACACATACGGGGACCCCCCAACCTGTCCCACTGCACTGTGATCCATAGAATCATACATACTGACACCCCCCACCCAGCCTTATTCCACTACCTGGGGTATCTATAGAACCACACATACTCGGGCCCCATGCCCCAACCTGTCTCACTGCACTGGGAGCCATAGAATCACACATACTGACCCCCAGAATTGTCTCATAATGCAATGGAACCACACACAATTACCCCTGCCTCAGCCTTATTCCACTGCACTGATCTCTGTAGAAGCTGGAAATTTATTTAGGAAAAAATGGGATATATCGCACATCCCAACTCATGTTCAGAAAATCACCTCTCTCTCCACCTTCTTAGGCTGATAAAATATATCTGTCTCCGCCAGTGTACTGGAATGAAAGAATGGCGAGGAAAAATCATGTAAATCTTTTCAAGATGGAAGCTCCCACAGGGTGGAAGATGTGAATGGATGTTAGGCCTACTATTTAACACTTTTCCTTTCTTGCAATTTTGATTTATGTGTCACATTGAAATTATACCTCTCAACTTCAGGTTTTCTTATAGACGTTTACCTTGTCCTGCACGCTAAAACCCTAAATAATAAACTCTTGAAAAATGAATTAAAGTATTTGCTGGTTTAGGAATGGACTAATTAGTTTCTCTTTTATTTCATTTGACTGCAACATTTTTCTCTGAATAACAAAGGTGATATGGCAAGGATTGAACTTGGACATACATTTCAATTTCATTGAAAAATGCTCAAGAAAAAAAGAGGTGCAATACTGATGTAAACGTACTGAACCATAAAGGACAAATAGCAATTGTCAAATTCCCCATTGATTACAATGCAGGTTTTGCTTTGCAATGCATTGGATACCGTTCTGGCATGCAAAAGGTTAACCCCTAGGATAGGGTGATCCCCAAAAGCTTTTCTTCTCAGTGTGTTGGACAGGGGTGAAATGCTAATTTTAAGGGAACATGAAATTGGGTTATATCATTTTAAGTATTATGGATGTTCATCTAGCACCTGTAAAACTTAGTTATTTTATGTCAAGCACCCCAAAATCTAAATATAAACTTGTTCTTTTAATGCATGTGTAGACTGTCCTATATAGTCATTGTGATGGGGAGACATCTGGTAGAGGGGTATCCCTCCAGTCTGAGAAGCTCCTAAAATGCCTAAGACCTCTAGAGGTACCTTCAAAACTGGGGCAAGAAACATTTGGCAGCTCTACCAAAGCATTAGACAAAAGGTGTATTATGCAGACCTGCTCATTATCCATATTTTGAGAGACTCAGTCAGGCCGTTCAGTCAACAGTAAGCTGACCAGACCTCACCTTTAAATGGGGACACATAGGAAATAGGCATATTTCAGAACTTAAGTGAAATCAAAGCAGCCCCGCAGTATGCATTTTTCATATATGTCCCCGGTTAAAGGTGAGGTCTGGTCACCCTAGTCAACAGCATTCCAGGCTTTGGGCCTTGTTGTCCTTTCCAGCAGCCCATAAAGACTTCCTCTCTCCTTGGTAATTCCAGACAAAAGATAATCAATATTGAATAAAACAATGAATATGTTTATTTATATAGCTCAACAAGCGTACACAGCACTTTATAATTTAAGGGTTTAGACAATACATGGTTACAAGTGCTTTGTAAAGTAGAACACTGGAAGGGAGGTCCCTGTCTTAAAGCTTACAATCTAAAGTGATAATGGGAGACATACAGCTGGTCATAACAGGGGACACAAAGTAAATAATGTATAAGAGCCTTAGTTGTACAAAGTTAGTGTCTTCTACCACGGTTTGATTTATGCCTTTTGGTGCAGTTGACTTGCTCCTATCTTGGTGCATATGACCTTCTGTTCTGTAACGGGTAGACATTTAGTACGATCGTGTTAAAATCACACCTTGAAAATGTAGGTTCTGGAGGCCATGACTTGGTGTGGAGAACTTCTAATTGTTTTTTTAATCTTGAGGCTGAATACCTGCACCAATGTCAGTGAGATATCCAGCACATTACATTGCATTGTGCTAACCCTTTGAGTGCCAGATGGGTACATTATGTGCCCCTCCTGCTCTCAGGGGGGTTGCGACCTTGGATGCTAGAGGTGTCTCCAACGCACCAGAGCTCTCACTAACATTCAGTAGGTTAAAAGCACTGTTTAATCCTAGACAAATGGATCTCTGTTTATAAGAGAAACATAGAAGTTGACGGTAGATAAGAACCATTCGGCCCATCTACTCTGCCCATTTTCCTACAGTAAAAACCTCAAACCTTTTTTGGTCCTTGGTCTTGTCTTATATTCAGGACAGCCTTATGCCTATCCCATGCATGCTTAAATGCTGTCACTGTATTAACTTCTACCACTTCTGCTGGTAGGCTATTCCACTTATCTACTACCCTCTCAGTGAAGTAAAACTTTCTTACATTACATCTAAACCTGTGCCCCTCTATTTTTAGACTATGGCCTCTTGTCCTAACATTTTTACTCCTTTGAAATATACTTCCATCCTGCACTTTGTTGAATCCCTTCATGTATTTGAATGTTTCTATCATATCCCCTCTCTCTTCTGTCCTCCAAGCTATACATGTTCAGATCCTTTAGTCTATTCTGATATTTCTTTTCCTGTAGACCAGTCACCATTTTAGTAGCCCTTCTTTGAATTTTCTCTAGAGTATCTATATCCTTCTGGAGATGGGGTCTCCAGTACTGTACATAATACTCTAGGTGAGTTCTAACTAGAGATCTGTAGAGTAGCATGACCAATTCCCTTTTTCTGCTACTAGTGTATACTGTCTTGTTTACATTATGTCCCTATCCCTTCTGTCTTTGTCCCTGGCAAGTTTCTGGAAACAGATTCAGGGGGCTCACTGTCAGGGATGTGAGTGTAAAAACGAGTTTACTGTGGAAGAATAAATGTATAGGTAACTGGATTTTCCAGATTATGCACTTGCAGAATATGTAAAGTGAATATAAAAACTTTAGTACGCGTTGCAATGCGTAATACTTCTGGCTTCAAGGTTTAAACTTTATGCATTAGAAAGGTTTACCTGTTGGGTGAAGCTGTTGTTTTGTATTTCAGGAGAATGACATTACTAATAAGCATATCGTTCCAGAGGCCTGAACACCTATCCTCATTTCTTACAGGTTAATTAAGGAAAATATAATTGGTCACTATGATAGACAAAAAGCAGCGCTACAAAAAAAAAAAAAAAAAAAAAAAAAAAAAATGTATTTGCAAAATAATGGATGCACAAAACAGGGCCAAACCATCTGCGCCTCAAGAGAAAATTGAAAATCCAACGCCGATCTGGCATGTGGGTTACCGTTAAAGACTGCAGAGGGTTTTTTTTTGTTTTTTTTTTATTCACAGCTTTTTGAATTCTTGGATGCTGTGCTACCATCCCAAAATTCCATGTCATGCCAGGACTGTCACAAGTCCTTAAGTGTCGGAACTGGCATGACTGTACTGGCATATCAAGAGTGCTTAAGGAGTTAAACAACTGAATGCTAGAGAGGACTCCTGCACATTGATATGCAATGCTTTTGAAACTAGCATTCAAGGGGTTAAATTGACTGTAAATGTCCCTTTTGACTTTATATAATCTGAAGTACATAATACATTGCAAAGGCCAGAGGATCCCCCATTCAGGAGCAGAGCATCGGAACCTTCTCCCTGATTGCCATGAGGTCTAGTGCTGGCACATCGGACTGTTGGACAATCAGGTAAAACACTTCCGGATGGAGTTGTCAGTTTCCTGGATATACTTCTTGGTAACTTAGAAAGTCTTCCAGCACTTTTTCTACCTCCTTAAATGTGAATGGCTGAGATGGCCAGAACATAGGCCTCCACCCAGTAGGGGAGAACCTTCACTTCCTTCCAAGCTGCCGTGTTGTGAATGCCTCCATTTTGATTTATGTACGCCACAACTGCATCATCACTGGCACCTCCAAAAGAACTGAGGTCCATTGAAGGAGGGCTAATCGACTCTTTTCCTGACTCCACCTGCCCTGGACACAGAGGTAACCCAGAACAGCCCCTCAGGCTGGCATCTGTAGTAACCCGGGTCCACTCTGGGATCACAAAGGGCCTCCCCCACTCCAGCTGATGCAACCACCATGGAAGATCCCCCCAGGCTTGCTGAGAGAGAGACCTCTGTTGAAGAAGATTCTCTGGATTCCTAGATCTGTTCCTGATAGTATCCCTCAACAGATCCATTATGTGGACCAGAGAGTATGGGACCACATCCACGGTCGATACCAACAGACCCAACACTCTCTTGAAATCCTTGATTGTGGCCAAGGATCATTCCAGTGCCTGCGACATGTCCTCAAACACAAGCAGGATCTTCTCTGGCAAGAAGACCCTTCACTGATGGGTGTCAAACCTCATACTCAGGAAAACCAGAACCTGGGATGGAATTGTGGAAGACTTACGCATATTTAGAATTCACCTGTGCTGGACTAGAATGTGGTGCAGTCCTGAAGTTGAGGAGCCAGCAGTTCCCCTGAAGAGCCTTAATGAGGAAATACATCCATATATGTCAGAGAGATGCCCTGAGCGTGGATGAAGGCTGCCAGGGCCACCTTGGTCTTTGTGAAGATACATGGCGCTGAAGCCAGGCCAAACGGCAGAACCGTGAAATGGCAATGATTGGAAACAGAAGCAAATTGTAGGAAGCTCTGGCTGTCCAGGTGAATGGAAACATATAAGTATATATCCTGAAGATCCAGAGAGGCCAGATATTACCCCAAGCTCATTGCCGCGTTAACATAACACAAATATTCCATCTTGAAACCCTGTCTGGGCTATTTCCTCATCAAGACCCTTCAGAGGAACTCCTGGCTTTGAGGTCCAGAATGGCGCATTAGCTGCCGTCCTTCTTGGGAACCACAAACACATTGTAATAGAAAAATGAAGAGCTGGGGTGGAAGGTAGAACTGGCACCAGAGCCTGTTTTTGAAGCAACAAGTCCACTGCCTCCTGGAACAGCCATGCCTCTTTCGGTACCCTTGACAAAAAGAGCTGAGATTACACGCAAAACCCACTGGTCAGTTACTGTGGATGCCCAGGCTTCTCGAAAAAGGCAGAGACAGCCCCCTACAGGTATCAGGATTCTGTAAATCATAGGGAAGTGTGCTTGTCAGACTTGGCCTCTGTAGCTGAACGCTTAGGCTGCAAGGCTTGTCTAAGTTTAAGAGCCTTGCAAGCTCTGCTCACCCATTTTAGGGGGGTGGAAAAGACATTCCTTCCTCGCCAGAAAAGGACACTTGGTGATGATCTATGGTAACAAGGTACTCTTACCCCCAGCAGAGTCACTGATCTGTTTCAGTTCAGGTCCAAAAGGTGGTTAGTCAGCGTTACTCAGCAGTCTTCAGGCTCCCATCTTAGAAAGAAGCAGAGTCTCAAGAGACCCTGTCATAAGGCAAAACTTGGCAGCAAGAGTCCCTCCACAGGGCTGAAATTGGTCCAGAAAGCATCTGTGAACTGATGAGCCCACTCCAGGGAAGCCCAGTGGTGGTAAATTGCCTAATGGGGATTATACAGCCCCAAATCTAATAGCAAAATAATAATAAAAAGTAAAGAAAACTAAGAGTATGGCCATGCCCATCCAGCTGCCAGCAGGACACATGAATTCTGGGAGTTTGTGGGCGAAAGGGTGAACTGGAAGAGGAGGAGGAGGGGAGTCTCTACCCCAAAGACCCTGTCTTTTGTGATGTGCCCTGCCCTCCAGAAGGAGGGACGCAATCCCTATGGCACCTGTGTTCCATATCTTTATCTCATGTCATGCATTTGGTTTACTTAATAATTGCTCCATTTTAGCTTTGCATGTGCCACCAATTTATACACTGCTTAACACAGAAATTGCAACACCAAGAAGAGACACAGCTGTATGCAAATCACACCAAGCAATGGGCTATGGTATGCAAATTATTTGGTTTAGATGGATATATAGATCATTAGTTGGGAGGACCAGGTAGGTTCTACATAAAGGGGAATAAAGAGATCAGTTCTTCTGTGTGCTGTGTTTTCATATAGAGGCTATGCACTAAGAGCTCTCCAGCTTGAGAAACCTTATTGCACAAGCTCCATAGAATAACATAGTAGTTGGAGAGTGTATCACTCTTTTCTTTAAAAAGTTGTTAGTATGTTTGAGCTTGCCTCATTTTTTTGGTAGCTACTAGGACAAAATCATTTCCCCATCATTGATGATTTCCAACCTCATTAACCCTTTATTTTTGTTCCATGTGGTTAAGATAGTTTGCTCCAGAATTTCTCCACCATTTGACCTTACACTTATAACCCAGATAATCAAGAGTGTTTGCTATTGGTGAGTGTGAAAGTGATCCTTTCCAAACAGCAGTCTGAGGAGAGGTGTTCAGACTGCAGTACAGCCCATTTGTCCTCCTCTGGCTTTTGGATGAATGGCACTTGAAGGTCAAAAACAGCTATAGAGATTTGTTGGTTGACAGAGGTCTGCAAAACTGTTTACTGGATTTCTTTCTATTTTGCAGAAATCCAACCCCCTCACCTCTTTTCTATCTGCAATATTTTTCTGTAAACATAACCCAGAATTGTTAGTGCCTACTTGAATTGATAAATGTGTGTCTGTTTGTGATGAAAAAGCAATTTGGGTAAATTTCTGTGCACAAATTGTTTACAAATCATGTCCATTATTGCTGTGGTACTAATGACTTCCACGCACTCCTAATCGTTTCTCTGCTTTGATAAGCAAAAATAACAAATTAACCCTCTTAATCATGTTAATTAATCAGCAAATTAAGGTAAGGAGATTAGAATTAGTATAGGATCAGTCAGACTGAAAGAAGATTATGAGCCACTGGGGCTGAAAATAAGTAAGAAAGCTGTCCACACTATTCTTGTTTGTACCATATGCTCAGCCTAACACAATTCAGCCACTTCAGAAGCACAAGCTTCTATCTCGGCCACAAGCAGTCTGTGGGGCAGGGCCAGGATGTATTGCTGGAGGGTTTGCTTTCTGAATGGGTCACTTTTCCTGGTTGTCATACCAAAGATAAGCTTTTTGGACATGTTTGCAGGCCTTTTGGGTAACACTGATTTCAAGCTCTTTATGGCAATCAGCAATATTGTTCAGTACATGATTTTATGTGATTATGTCCCTCAAGCAGAGGTTCTTTGAATGTGCCCTGAGGAACCCCAGGATACCCATAAGAAGTACAAGGGGTTCCAAGAAAAACAGTTTTCTAATGATGGACAGGGGGTGGATGATGAGACGTTCTACTAAGACAAAGTTGAGTCATTCTTTGCAAACCAACAACGATCTTCATTTATTCAAATTGGACTTTGCTTTGTGATGTGTTAGAGATCTCTAACGTTCACAAGCGTAAAATCCCATTTAAATTAAATGGGAGGTAATGGTTACCTGAAACTTTAGTCCAATGGTTCACGACCATGGTGCAATGGTAATTGGGTGTGCCTTGGTCACCAGCCAGGGGTACCACATTTGTCTATGAAGACTGGTAAAGATGCAAACGTCTGTGTTGCAAAAGCAAAATTCTGGAAATGTTATGCCCAATATGCTTGTTTGTCATAATTATGGTGAAACATATGAATATATATTACAAATATGTACATCTCATTACAAAAGTGACAAGTGTCATAATATTAGGGTTCCCTACAAATTCAAGATTGTATGATAAGGGTGCCTTCAGCATAAAAAAAGCTTGAGAACCACTGCTTTAGAATAATTTAATGTAGTTTAAGTACACACAAGAATTCCAGTAAATGTTGATAAATATATTATGTTAATCCATTGGGTGCTAGAGAACGCTCAAGTGCTTTATGAAGCTATGTATTGGGAATATCTGTAGCATCCCAGAGTTAAAGGGTTTGGCTCTCAGAGTTCCAATAAAACCCATTACAGTGTGTTGGATAACTTTCTGGCACTCAAACGGTTAAGACAAAAACAGAAGGGTTCCACCAATGAACCAAATGTGAGACCTACTGACATAATGCAAAGCACTTGCTTGTTATATCCATAAATATTGTATAGATGTGTATATGGGGTATGCAAAATTGTGCACAAGTTAAAGTAAACTTTTTATGAAAGAAAAAACAAACATATATGTATGTATATAATGCCAAATGAATGAGTAAGTAATAATACCTTTTTATTGAACTACTATAAAGACAAGCTTTCAAAAGCCATGCTCCTTTTTCCAAGTGAAATGCATACTGGTTTTAGAAGAGAAAACATTTCCATGCTAAAAGGTTGGGGTTTAAGTATGAGAGAAAATGAGAATGTGATTGATCCATAGTACATAGATATAACTAGCAATATAATATAATACAAGAAATATGGTAAAATGTACTAAAATAAATACAATTAGAAGGAAATATTATGTGAAGTTTTGGTAATGTGTGAGAAATGGATACATTTAAGAGAAGATTAGATACATTTCTTTCAAAAGGGAACATACAGAGTTATACTGTTTATCAGTAGGCTGATCAGGAAGGTCTGATAAAGACTAATTTAATTGGTAGCAGGAAAGCTATAAAATTCTCAGTTACTGAGGTAGGAGGCGAAGGTTGAACTTGATGGACTTGTGTCTTTTTTCAACCTAATTTACTATGTTACTATGAATCCCAAGTTCTATCCTGTGTACTTTTGAACATCCTTCTGGGTATTTTGATTTTAATGTTATATATGGAGTGGTTTCTTTGGGTAAAATGGTGACCAACACTGGACAAACACTGCTCTTGTTTTGAAAAATAGTTTTCCACATAATATAGAAATTGCAGGGTCATGTTGTCAGAACTTTCAGGAAGTAATCGCACTAATTCACTTCCTGACCATCTGAAGTATTATAACATCTGAATAAAACAAGTGAGCATTGGGAATGTCCTTTTTTACACAGCAGGAAAAATCCTATGACATATGGAGTTTTTTAATAGATTACTACTCCTTTAAGTGATCATGGTTTTCATACATGTATATGTGTGCACTCATGTTTTTGAGACTTTCTGCTTCAAAACAACATTTTGGGCCACTTTATGAGAAAGTCATGTGTAGGTGGAAAATGAAATGTCCGATTCATTTAAATAGGGTCTTAAACCCCTTCAGTGCTAGATCTTCGCAAAGCATTGGAGATCTCTCTAGCATCAATGGGTAGTAACCATTTGAGTGCCAATGTGTTGCATACTCCTCTGGATTATAAAGTTCTGTAAATCAGTGGGAATGCTGGGATATTGGTATGGATGGTGTATCCCAGAATGGTTTCACTTTGGTGTCTACATAAGCCTTTAGGGCCTTATTTTTCAAGCTAAGGAGGTGGACTTCTGGGACATGTGAACTGCAATGAAGGCTTCAGATTTCCATTTACAAAAATGGAATTTTTAACCCTTGAATACTAAAGAGGTCCCCAACGTATTGTGAAACAATGCATTAGAGTTGCCTCTACCATTCGAAGGGTTGCACTGCCCATTTAAATTGATGGGAATGTTCATTTACATCTGATTTGCTCCAGAATTACACATTTAGCTTGATGCTTGACCCTTTGTGTACCAAAGGTTTATGCAATGCATTGCATACCCCTCTGGCACTCAAAGGGTTAATTTTGTGCAGTGCATGGTAAATTGTGTCGTGCTGTTTGCCAGTCTAATAGGCTGGGGGTCCCATGTATTGGTTAGTTGATAATGGCGGCCTCAGTCTCAGGCTGTAGCCCCTCTGCTCTAGCTTGCTCTGGAAATGTGCATCAGACCACAGCACACGGCCACTGTTTGCTCCTCTTGATTTTTGTATTTTATGGTTAATCCTTTGCCAGAGAGGGCGCTACATATTGTTTCCTTGATAGTGAAAAGATTAAATCTGAGTGCTGATTATTGTTCTCCTTCCTAAACTATTGAATAATGAAACCTGTCCTGTATTGTAAATTATACTAGTCTGGTTAAAATAAAAAAGATCTTCTGCCCATGCAGAACAGTGATGGTTAGTATGTGGATCTCCAGGTACTTTCTGGGATTGAAATCCCATCGTCCACAGCCACATTTAACTCAATAAAAGCCAAACATGCAAAGTTTCCCAACTATTTAACCCTCTAAGCAGGAGAGGGGTATACAACACTTTGCTCGACATTGCATAACACACCCTCTCTAGCATTCAAAGGGTTGAAGGTCAGTGTGTTAAATTATGATGTCATTGTTTCCACTTCTGCCTCTGAGAATAAGAACATTATATAAACTTAAAGCTCTCCATTCTTAGTATAAGCCCCCTGCCTTCTCTGGACCTTATTCTGTGAGTGGATGAAGACTCCTATTCGCTGCATATAACATCACAGCCAGCTTATTGCACCAGTAGGCTGTAATTGACAGATTTAAAGGGATAGTAATACTTCGTTTTATCTTTATTTTATTTTGTAGGCGTTAAAAAAACACGAAGAACGATATAAGTCTTATCTCTCAAACCTTTATGGTTTGAGAGATATTCACAAGCAAAGTTTCCCCTCCCGTCCCTTTTACCTAGTATAAGCCATCTCTTCTCAGATGGGGAATCTGGCTGTAAGACCAGACAGATAACAGCAGGGGACAATATTCTTCCTATGAAAACAATGAAATCCCTGCCTCCCTTGACAAGTTTTTCAGGTTTTTCCCTTATCTTAATTGAAGATTGTCCTTCTCTGCAATCTGCCTGGGCACCTCCCTTCTGATCTGGCTGAAAAGTGTGACATCAGTAAAAGGGGCGGGAGGGGGATATTTTTGTCATTGAATTACTCTTGAACTATAACTTTGACAGTATTGAAATAACACTCTGAAAAGTCCAAATACTATGATGATTAATAAGAGCTGCTTTTATTATGAAACATTACTATCCCTTTAACCCCTTAGGGACCCTTGACGTACCAGGACCGTCAAGGGTAAATTTGCTCAAAAGACCCTTGACGGTCCTGGTACGTCACGTACTTTTTACTTACAGCGCTCTACCGGGAGCGCTGTAAGTAAAAAATAGGGCATGAAATAGACCGCTCCAAGATCGGAGCGATCTGTTTCAAGCCCCATAGTGACGCGCTGATACACGTGACAGGTCACGTGTACCGGCTCGTCAAAGTGCACCTATGCGGTCGTTCTGGGACGGAAATGTCCCATAACTTCCGGTCCTTAAGGGGTTAAAGGGGATCTCTTACCTAAATACATGTAATGCTCATTAGTTAGAGCATTTATCTAAAACACTGAAAATACTGTTCGCTGTATTAAAAAAGTAGTTACATGCACAAAAATTAAAGTTTAAAAAGTGTCCGGCAGCCTACTTCTGGCTTGCCGAACTTTGCCGACCAGAGGCAGCTCCGTCCCACTACCCATTATCCTCGCATGACGGAGGCTGTCTGTCACTAAAGTGGAGCGATCGCATTTGCTAGATATCGATCTCTGCCAATGAGATCGCTCCACTTTAGTGACAGACAGCCTCCGTCATGCGAGGATGATGGGTAGTGGGACGGAGCTGCCTCTGGTCGGCATAGTTCGGCAAGCCAGAAGTAGGCTGCCGGACACTTTTTACACTTTAATTTTTGCGCATGTAACTACTTTTTTAATACAGCGAACAGTATTTTCAGTGTTTTAGATAAATGCTCTAACTAATGAGCATTACATGTATTTAGGTGAGAGATCCCCTTTAACAAGATGTGAAGCTTGGCACTGATCTGTATACTCAAACCTTAAAGTTAACCCTTTGAGTACCAGATAGGTATGCATCACATAGCTTTGCGTACTTCTCTGGCAGTCAGAGGGTTAATAGTTGCCCTTTTAATAGTGATTTTTAGCACTGTACTAAAAACAATAAGTCTTAACTGAATTTTTGCCTGTGCTAAATGTGTAAAAGGGTTTACTTTTCCTTGGTTCTTACTTTTCTTTTTACCCATGAGCAAGACGACAAAATTCTATTTATACAGCCCTAAATTACACATAAACCATAGCTCGACTGCACAATGTCTTAACCATTTTATCAAGAGTCCAGGGCTTAATGTGAGAGGATAATTCAGTAGCACACTACTAAGCCCGTGGACTTTTTTACCTCTGCAGATACTATCATTAACCTGCCAAAATATAAATTGCCTTTTGAGCTTTGAACTATGGTTTTCTAGAAAGAGAATATTTTCACTAGGCACCATTTTATATGTCAAGACCATATACTGTGAAACCTGCTATGAAAGGGTTTGAAATGTTTAATCTCAAGCCACAAAAGTTATTTTTCATTATGTAAAAGTGCTTATGATTCATAAAATTTTATCTGGTGAGAAACTGTGCATTGTAGCAAATGTTCATTTTTTTTTTAATTCATCCCATTATAGCATAATAAACATATCACAAAAAAAACTTGCCTGCAATAAAGATAGAACATATCTAAACTGATAGTAGTTTAGGTAAGTTGGGACTACATTCAGGATTTGATTTACCATAAAAACTGTGGTAAAATGCACACCTTTTTATAATATGCAGGTGTAACTTACCCCCAGTTTTGTAGGAAAAGTTGAAGTACTTGTGATTAATACTCGCCTGTGATTCCAGCCTCCCACAATATCCAAAACTCTTATTGTGTGTGACCCCGTGTTTCCATTTATAACACCTCAGTAAGTCTGTCCTTTCTGTGTCTCCTCTCCTTAAATCTCCCTCTACCTCAATATTTTACGTTCATCTGGAGGAAGCTTGGTACATCTGTCTGGTGGGCAACATGTTTGAATATGCTTTCTGCTTCACTGTCTACATCTCAAAGTCGAAGCAAGAGTGGATAACATTATTTTGCCATTGTACAAATCATTGGTAAGACCTCACCTTGAGTATGCAGTGCAATTTTGGGCACCGGTTCTGAAATGGATATACTAGACCTAGAGAGGGTACAGTGAAGAGCAACAAAATTAATTAAGGGAATGGAGGACTTGACATATGAGGAATGACTAGACCAACTTGGTTTATTTACTCTAGAGAAAAGACGACTAAGAGGAGACCTTATCACATTGTACAAGTATATGAGAGGTCAATACAAGGATCTCTGTGGTGAGCTATTTATTCCAAGGCCTGATCAGGTGAGAGCCCTTGAGATTAGTGGAGAGGAGGTTTAAACTTCAGCAGAGGAAGGGGTTTTTTACAGTGAGGTCTGTTAAATTATGGAATTCCTTGCCCAAGGAGGTAGTTATGGCAGATACAATGGATACATTTAAGAGAAGATATATTTCTTTCAGAAGGAAACATACAGAGTTATACTGTTTATCAGTAGGCAGATCAGGAAGGTCTGATAAAGACTAACTTAATTGGTAGCAGGAAAGTATCACGGTGCCTGTGATTGCTCTCCTTTTGTGTCAATTACCTATAGGGGGCTCTCTATTGGCTGTCTGCTGTTAGCCTGCCCTGCATTACCTATTTAGACTGAGCTTGGGCACCCTTTGGTTGCCCTTTCGTGGTGTCTCTATGCTGCTCGCATCCCTGGCACGTTCCTGAGCTTCCTGGGCCCTTAGCTGTGTTCCTGCTATCAGAATCGTCTGGTTCCTGTAGTTACCTGTCCAGTAATTCCTGCTTCAGCTCCTGATCCGGTTTGATTTGCCGTCTGATCTCCGCTTCCTTCAGCCAGTCTTCGCTGCCGCTCCTGATCCGGCTGACCGATTGAGTGCTAGTTCCTGTCTCCACCTTCCGGTTCCTATCCAGTTCCCCTGGAGCCCGCTGTCGTTCCTGAGTCGCCTTGGCGACATTTCTACTCTGTCGGTTATCCAGTACGCGGGTACTGGTTTGCTCCACAGCCATCCGGTTGTTATGCAAGTTACAACTAGCGTCCCACATACAGGGTACTGGTTCGCACCATAAGCCATCTGGCTGTCATGCAGGTTACGATTAGCATTACACGTACAGGGTACTGGTTCGCTCTATAGCCATCCGGCTGTCTATGCTAGTTACGCTTAGCGTTCCACATACAGGGTACTCGTTTGCTCCATAAGCCATCCGGCTGTCTATGCAAGTTACGATTAGCGTTCCGCGTACAGGGTACTGGTTCGCTCCATAAGCCATCCAGCTGTTTATGATGGTTACTATTTGGCATTCTACATACAGGGTACTGGTTCACTCTGTAAGCCATCCGGCTGTCTATGCAGGTCACTATTTGCGTTCCATGTGCAGGGCACTGGTTTGCTCTATATCCATCCAGCTGTCTATGCTAGTTACGATTAGCGTTCCATGTACTGGGTACTGGTTCGCTCCATAAGCCATCCGGCTGTCTGTGCAAGTTACGATTAGCGTTCCACGTACAGGGTACTGGTTCGCTCCTATAGCCACCCGGCTGTTATGCAAGTCACGACTAGCGTTCCATGTACAGGGTACTGGTTCGCTCCTTAAGCTATCAGGCTGTTTATACAGGTGACATCTAGTGTTCTCAGTGAGAGGGCACTGGTTCACTCCATAGCCATCCGGCTGCTTTGTATGATACTACTACGCTTCCTGCGTGGACATTGGTTTGCTCCTTAGCCTCCTGACTGCAGTTGCACCTTGTTGACTTTCTCCCAGTACTAGGTACTGGTTCGCTTCATCATCTTTTAGTCCATTATCACATTGTGCAGTACTGTTTTCCCAGTACACAGGTACGTGTAGTACCTCAGAGTTATTTGGCCGGTCACTTAGCCTATTATGTCATCCTAGTGACTGCTGTTGCCACCTTTACAGTCACTGAGGCTTTAGTGGTTGCCATTCACTCCTTACCAGGCTGCCCTGCCTGGTATATTGGTAAGGCCGGTAGAACCTATGCCATTATCATCTTGGGTTGCCTTACCCGGTATTGGCAGGGCCAGTAGAGCCTGTATATCACTGTCTGTCCAAGGGCTGCCTTGCCCGGTATATTGGCAAGGCCGGTAGAGCCTGTATATCACTGCCTGTCCACGGGCTGCCTTGCCCGGTATATTGGCAAGGCCGGTAGAGCTTGTTTATTCCTGTACCAACTTCCTGACTGCCTTGCCCGATAGATTGGCAAGGCCGGTAGAGCCTGTCTGTTCCAGTACCAGCTTCCTGGCTGCCTTGCCTGGTAGATTGGCAAGGCCGGTAGAGCCTATCCATTCCTTGTGCCAACTTCCTGGCTCCTTGCCCGGTATATTGGCAAGGCCGGTAGAGCCTGTATCGTTATTGTTATTACTACTTCTCCTGTCAATAAAGATATATGTATGAATGTAGTCTTAAACTTTTCAATAAAGTTGTGATTTTTACCTAACTCTGCGTCTGAGAGTCGTAACAAACCGTGACAGAAAGCTATACAATTCTCAGTTACTGGGGTATGAGGAGAAGGTTGAACTTGATGGGCTTCTGTCTTTATTCAACCTAATTGACTATGTTACTACTAGTTGAACAGCCCGTTATACGGGCCACAGTGCCTCTGGCAGCCGGTCGCAGGTCTCCCGCGCCTCGGCTGATACAGAGCCTCTGGCAGACGGTCGCGGGGCAGTCACACGCAGTGGAGACTGTCCGCGCCTCAGCTGGTACAGAGCTGGACGCTCCTACGGACGCGCAGCAGTGTCTACTGCACATGTTGGCCGTTACACACAACTTGGCGAATTATTATATAGGATGTAGAGTCCTTTGAGGTTCTGCCAGGACCTTTCTTTCAATAGGAGACTTACAAATGAGCATTCTTCCAGGTCATGCCAGTACCTATCTTTAATGCTTTGGAGGGGGGTTATACACACCCCAGACTTTACAGTAAATCAAATGATTTAATGGGATAGTAATGTTTCATAATAAAAGCAGCTCTAATTAATCTTCATAGTATTTTGGCCTTGGAGAGTGTTATTTCAATTCTGTCAGAGTTGTAGTTCAAGAGCAATTGCTGTTTTTGTGAAACATTACTATCACTTTAAATCATTGCTAATCAGGGAGACTTTATTTAACCACTTTTCTGCTAAGCCTTTTGACCCCAGAGTGCCAAGCATAATATCACACACTTGGTGCAGTTTGCAGTCGTTTTTTTTTTTTTTTTTTTTTTTTTTTTTTTAACACATTGGTTGGAGGATACCCCCTATTATTTTCCACAGATTGCAAAATAAATTAAAAAAGACAAATAGTAAATAGCAATTGGCAATTGACGGCAGTAGGAGGAGTTTTTTTTGTTTGGGTTTTGTTTTGTGTTTTTGTTTTTTTCTTCTCTCCACATTTACACTCTTTAAAAAATACAGAAATCTCTAAAAGCCATGGAATACCATATTAGGCTAGGTAGCTAGAGGCCTGCTGAGTAAAATGGCACTGCATTATTATGACCTGACATACCATAGGGAGTGCAACGAGCATAGAACTACCTCTATCCAATATCTGTCATTACTCTTGCATTTTTTTTTCAAATATGCTCTGCATGCACATAAATGTTTGAAATAACTAGACAGGAAGAAAATGCATACCATTTTGGAAAGTAAACAACCCACTTCATCAGATGATTGGTTACTTGCCTTTTACCCCTAGGACAGTGCATGCAAATGTATCCAGAAGGTGGTGATATAGGAAAAATAGTGCTTTTTATTTATTTTTACATTTTCCCAACTTCAAATATACTGAAAATCATTGAATTTCTTATTGAACTGGACCCTATTCTTATGAACTGATATATTGTAGGAGGTGCAGAAGCATGTCTAACACATCTTTTCCCAAATATCATTGAATTTATACTTTTGATGGGTGATTAGTTGTTCACCCATGAAAAGAAAGTACCTTCATCTGAAAGAGGGTCCTTCCCTCTTTCAGATGTGGATACCCCTGTCCCCTTACTATGTGTCTGGTCACATGTGTGAGTGAGAACTGTTGACTCATACAATATATAGCATGTTGGGTGATCACCCATCATGTTCTCTATTAAAGTGAAACTTTCCCCTTAATTCAAGTTTGCATATTTGAAAACTGCATTCAAAACTGCCTAAATGTCATGATGGCCAAAAGAGATTTTGAAGCTGCACAGTGTACCCTCTGGCTTTTTACCAAAACATGATAATTACCTTTTAAAGGAGCAGTAAACTTTTTTTATGAAAACACATATTTTACAGAGCATTTCCTGCTGAATAAAACAAGGTCACTCCCATCGCTGTCAGAGGTTTTATTCAAAATTTATAGAAGTTCAAATATTCAGGAAGTGAATTTACTGTGTTTACTTCCTGGAAGTTCTAACTGACAAGAAGTGACAGGCAGTTTCTATCACATTCTATGGAGAGCTTTATGTGTTTGACTTTTCTGACTTTCCTCTCCATTAGAATCTAACAGGAAATCTAATTAGAATTTGACCACTAGAGGGCACTGCTAATGTAAAAAAAAAAAATATGGGTTTAAACTGTAATAACTCTGGAAATATAAATCTCTCGGCAGCGGGAGTACCCTTATTTTACTCAATAGGAAAATCCCTACAATATATACTTTTTCATAAAAAAAGTTTACTGGTCCTTTAAGCAATCACTGGGAAAAAAAACCCAGTAAAACGTGCAACATCTCTCTCAAACCATAGAGGTATGAGAAATAGGACTGGGTGCAACTGATCTAGTTTTTTTTAATACCTACAGCATTAAAATTACTTTTATCTAAGTATTACTATCACTTTAAGGTGCAAGTTCCACAAGTGTCAATGGATCAAGCAATGCATTGTGAAGCAAAGGCTTAAAGACTGCCCATGAATGAAAGAAGGGACTCCCCTCTTTAAACAATTAAAGGATGCCCTTGAATCAAAGTACTAGGAGGTGGGGATGGTACGTTTTGACGTCTCGCATGTTAAAAAGCAATGAAAGGACCTAAAAGCTGCCAGGGTTGATCTCAATTTGCGTCTTTGCGCCTCCTTTGCCAAATCACACATGTGGCACAATTATCATCTATATTTAAATAGCAATAAATGTGGCAAGATACTAGCATGCCTTGTTCAACAACAATGTTGTCGCACTCGCGTATCCTCAATCAAAAGTTCCCACGGACCACCATTGGTCACATACCCTTCGACAGCCAAAGCGTTCAAAGACTTCTTTAGCTCACTATATAAATTGGATTCTCCATCCCTGACCCTTCGAGACTCCAGGAGGAGATTAGACGCTTTCTCAGGCCCAAGTACCCTCTCTTCCATGTGCTACGTCCGACTTATTAGATCAACCCTTTCAGCCTTTGGAAATCTTAGATGTAATTGAAAAGCTTCCTTCCGGGAAGAGCCCAGGAACGGACGGCTTCACCACGCTGTATTATAAAACTTTAAATGAGATAAGGAATGGTAAGCCTTTCCCCATTCAAGCCCTAGAAGCTACAATTGAAGTATTGCCAAAACCAGGTAAAGACCCTTCTTTATGCGGGAACTACCGCACCATATCTCTATTGAACGCTGACACAAAAATTTTTGTGAAAGTTATGGCCAATAGGATTCGTCCCCATCTGACACACCTACTCCATCCTAACCAGGGAGGTTTTGTACCCGGAAGACAAGCATGCCATAACACCACAGTGGTATTGTCTCTAATCCATAAGGCGATCAAATCCGGGTCCCCTTCGCTTCTTCTGAGCACTGATGCAGAAAAGGCTTTCGACCGAGTGGGATGGTCTTACTTGCGAGCAGTATTGGAAAATGCCGGTTTTGGTTCCACATTTACTGATTGCATTATGAGCCTTTACTCATCTCCTACAGCCCGCATACAATTAAATGGAACATACTCAGACCCCTTCATGATCAGAAATGGAACTAGGCAGGGTTGCCCCCTTTCCCCACTCTTTTTTAACCTCACATTGGAGCCCCTTCTCAATTTAATCCGTTTAGATCCCGGTATCCACGGAGTGTCCTCCAGAAAATGAAGGTATAAAACTGTGACATTCATGGATGATGTTCTTCTAATGGTCTCCAAGCCCGACACTTCACTTACCTGGATTCTTGACATCTTTGCTTGGTACGCGTCGGTTTCTGGAGCACAAATTAATCTGTCCAAATCTGAAATTCTGAACCTTACGGTGGATGAAGAGGCGAAAAATCTACTACAACAGAGATACCCCTTCAAATGGGCCTCCGAATCTATTAAATACCTCAGTATCTATCTCTCACCTTTATTAGAGGATGTCCCTAAGCTTAATATACCCCACTTTCCGGATTGAAGCAGACTTGAATAGTTGGTCAGCCCTTACCCTCTCCTGGTTGGGTCGTGTGAACGTTATTAAAATGAAGATCCTACCCAAAATGTTGTTTGTTCTAAATTCCCTACCTCTCAAAATCCCATCCTATATGTTAGCAAACCTTCAATCTACTATAAATGCTTTCGTATGGGCCAAGAAAAAGCCCAGGCTGCGGGTCTAGGCCTCCCAAATATTGTCCAATACTACAATGCCTCGGCCATATCAACATTTTTTGTATCGAAACTAAACAACAAATGGTGGTCGCACACCCTTGCTGACACTGTTAATGGGGTTGATTGCACACAACTTCTCTGGGTGTCCAGAGAAGATATTCTCAAACCCTATTGGAATCACCCTATCTGGGGCCACCACCTTCACATATGGCATGATGTCAACAAAACTGGCTCTCTCTCTATGCCACCCTCTCTGCTTAAATCACTGATTGGAAATCCTGAATTCCCAGCTGGAATTACTCCTTTTCCCTTTTCCTACTGGTCTGCCTTTGGTATTGACACTTTACTATCTTTAGACTTACTTCCAAAACCGATCACTAGAGAATCTCTCCAGGTGGCACACCCCTCTCTGGCCATTCCCTGGTGGTCTTTCTTCCAAGCTAGAAACTGGTGGCAAAATTACCTCTCACCCAACTCCAAACTTAGGGAACTTACACAATTTGAAAAAGCTATACTCTCACCCTCCTTGGTATGTAAACCATTGTCATTCACTTATTCATTACTTAACTCGGCTAACACCCTCCCAAAACCTTATTTTCTTTCTTTTGTGGGAAAGGGATCTTCAAATGGTGTTGGAAATGTTGTCTTGGTCGAACATCATACAGACAAACTCATTGCATTCTAGATCAATGGCAGCCAAAGAACTGAACTATAAATTGCTGACAAGATGGTACCTCATGCCTGATAAACTCACAAAAACTTCTCTTTCCATCCCTCCTACATGATGGAGATGTGCTAATGGCATAGGTTCTTTCTTCCACATTTGGTGGACATGTCCCAAAGTGCAACCTTTCTGGGAGGATGTCAGATCTCACCTTAACACCAAGCTCAGTATCACTCTTCTCCTAAACACTTTACTCTTCCTATTCTCCTATCAGGCTCATCTTAATGACGCTTCGATGGGTGAAATGCATAACATCCTATTTCAACTTCTCAATGAAGCCAAAGCACTCATACCAGCCAATTGGAAATCCCCCTCACCCCCCCTCGGTCTCACTCTTGCTGAAAAGAGTGGACTCCATGTTACTTAAGGAGCTCTGTCATGCAAAAGCGACAGCTATGACCCACAAATACAATGACTTCTGGGCTCCTTGGCTCTTGTCTTCTCAATGTGCTGCATCTTAATAACCTACCTAGCCACAACTGATTCAAAGTATCTGCTATTATGCCCTTTTGAGGGGCTGTTCAGGCACCTGGCATTTATTTCCATCTATTCTGTCAGTATATTGTATCAATAGTGAAACCTTAATTGATTAGCCTACACTCCCTGGCTGCCTCTCTCCCTGATCGCCGGCGAGTACTCTTCCCTGTTTTTTTCTTTTCCCCTCCCTTCTCTCTCCATGTAACTTCCCTCTTTCCTCTCCATCTGTCACCTTTTCATTCTTGACAATCTTTATTTTCCTGTTCCATCTCCATGTTTCCCTCTGTACTCACCTCCCTTTTTCTTTTCTTCTACTAATTTTCCAACATCTTTACTCCATCTCATCCTTTCTATCTCATTGTTTTTCTCACTTCCACTCTCACTCTTCATCCTTACGTAAGTTTCCTTTCTCCATTGTCACACCGCATATCAAGGACATAAACATAACAACACACCCCCTCGACTACACAGGACTTTTTAGCAGTTTATCTGCCTCGTTCTATGGAACTCGCCATCATTCAGGTTTCTGGATCCTGCAAAACTTCCTTTGACTTCCCTCAGTTTAGACTATGCAGATAACTTGTTTATTTATTTATTTATTCTTTCTTTCTTTCTTTCATTATACTTCTTATTTAATACGCATACTGTCAGTCTTACCTTTGATCGTTTGTTTATGTGCTTCTGGAAAATTTATACACTTGTACCATACTTGTTTGACTTTTTCTGTTCTGATATTCTGTATTGCATTATTTACTCCAGTAAAGCTTGTTCAAAAAAAAAAAAAAATAATGCAATGAAAGTTGTTTATGGTGGTGTCTGTAAAAAAAACAAAAAAAAAAAAAAAAAACAAATAAAAATAAACATGCATGTCCAGTGGGTTCCGGAGTCCATAAGTGACTTCATCACACTCATTTGTGAGGATGTGAATTAAGTGATGGAGTCTCAGGGGGGAAGAAGTGCTACAGGGGTCTGAAACTTATGTGAAAGATTAGCCTCAGTTCCCGGTAGTAACCATTTCACTACCGATGGTTAGAGGACTTGATAGTCAACTTCATTAGTAGTTTTGTTCTGGCTGCTAATGACAGGCGTTTGTCACGTCAGTTGCAGCAAAGTGATTAAATATATATATATTTGCTGTTTAAATGGGTACTATCCTTGAGGAAAAAGGCTTAACCCCTTAAGGTCCAGAGAGGGGCATAATCCATTGAAAAGCCTTACACACCTCTCTGATCCTTAAATAGTTAATATGCTTTACAGAAGGACTTGGCTAGGTAATAGCTGATGAGGCTGAAAAAAAGACACGCCCATCATGTTATCATATTCAGTCTTTGCTATATCACCTTTATTGTTAGAGGAAGCAAATATATAAATGCTGAAGCCATTTCTAATTGTGCTATAAAAATATATTTCTTTATATATTGCCCCCACATAGCCTAACTGAGCATCTCTGACTATTTTTATGTGCTAATAATCTTTGGGCTTTGTTTCCCTAAGTGTGTTAAGGGAATCCAGATGTTAATATCTTGCTTCCAAGTGTCTAGCGAGAACAGTTGTACCTCCTTCATGAGGCCCATGAGTACTGAATTGTACATCATATGTGGGGTTAACTGCTTCTCTATTTCAGATGGGAATTGCCTGGACTTGGGGTTAGACTATCATCTGGACAGGATCCATATGATGTGTTCAAGAGAGTTTTTGCCTGTATACTGTCTGCTGTATAGTTTGACGGGCTTATGTTCAGCAAAACTAAAGACTCCACTCTTTGTGACTAAAGAGATTAATTTGCCAAAATACCTAGTCATTGAGGCACAACTGAATCACATTAGTCAGAAAAACTTTCGTACAAGGTTTGCAGTTTTTATCGTGCAGATGAGATTTGAGTACGTTTTTGGAGCTGTACTGTCTATATACACAGGTCCAGACTGATGTACATGTAGAGAAATTTCCAATAAAAAATGAAAGGCAAAAACATGACTGAGCAACACCAGAGGGGTATTATTTTCAAAGATAAATTGTTAATTCATTTGCAGTATGTATTTGTGACATCTCTTGTTCCTTGGACATAGTTAATCTATGAGAATTTAGAGGAACTCAAAACTATAGCACATTTGTCAGTGACGTAGTTGGCGTTTATAATTGTTGGCATGTAATATAGCTATGTAGGTCATATTTTTGGATGATGTTTTCTGTCAGATAAGATCAGCGGAGCTGCTGCATAATGGTAATTCTCTAAAGGAGCTGTTGAAGTGTTATTTCCTTATATCTTTATGAACTGATTGTAGCTACTAAACAACATCATGTAATGCAATCAATTTACAGGTATGGATAATACCTTGTCCACAGCTTTATTTTTCGGTTATTATACCTGGAGTGGATGAAAAAAAACAATAGCGCTTATAGATTCTGGTTAGTAGATTGAGCCACCTTTGTGTTACTGAAAGTGAATGAATACATTGACATAATTAGTCTATTTATTGACAGAAGACACATTAGCAATAAATGATCTGTGCATTCATCCATCAGTTGGCTCAGTCCCTTCAATGCTATATCTGGAGATGCAAATGGGGAGAGGGGGTAATTTCATCTACTTTCAGTGAAGAAACATTAGACCGGGTGAGCATCTAATACCGCTCCAGCCATTGTGGGACTTAAACCATAATCTTTGCCAACTGACAACTGGTGGTCTGCAGTTTGGAGTCACTAATGTATAGTAACACTTAGTATGGAGAAAAATATATATATATCTATATACCCCCACTGCTGAGAGATATTTAGTCAAAAGTTTTGCACATCTAATTTTCATATTCTATAGCCTGAAATTTTATGGTGGCCCTCTGTTGCTACAGAAGACAATGAGAACTATCTAATTCCACTGCTTTACTGCATGATCCATATAAGTAGTTTCAATTTTGTTGTCATTTTCGAGATTATTGTAGACTTTATCCAGCTAAAGACGTGATACTACAGCAAACCAACTGCACCATAGAGATGAAATGAAAATTTCCACAAATTGTTATTGAGTTAAATGGCCGGCTAATACTTTAAATACTAACAAGTTCACCAAAACATTGCTTTTAGCTTTCAGTGGGCTAAAATCCTAATTTAAATCAGTGGGAACCTAGGTACAGTTGGTTTGTTGCAAAATTGCACATGTTTAGTTGATGAATGTGACACTGTCTACTTGTTTAGCCTTTTGAATGCCAGAGGTTCGTGCACTAACTACCCTTCTGGTACGCAAAGGGTTAACGCCTTTGATTTTCTTATCATTGACATTTTATAAGATAAAATGGGGCATTTATCAAATGGTATAGGATGTGTCAGGGCTATTTTAGGTGCAGTTATCAAAAGCACCTCCTACACACGTAGTATTCATTAGTGACAGTTCCTTAGCAAATTGTATCTTTCCACTGTGGTCTTATTTTTAGGGGAAATCATGAAGTCTGACCCCTGAATCGCTCCTCTTATTTATGTGCGTATAGCATCTCAAATTTAGTAACTCAATACATGCCCCTGAACATGTTTTGCTTTACTTAGAATTGGTAATATTTTTAGAATTCCATCTTAAAATGTGTAGGTTCTGATATATTTTCTGTGTGATTTCAGTCTCTGCTGAAAACCTGGAGAAGACAATGAAGCAAATGGAACGACAGCTTCAACAGCTCGAAAAAGATTTGGAGACCTTTCCCCTTAGCGATGATGAACATGACAAGTTTGTGACAAAGATGTCCATATCCTTTTGACAACTACACAACTTCTAGAGGACAGGTTGAATAAGTCTAAGATTAATTTAACATTTTAAATGTTTTCCATAACCTTTTTAGATCTTTAAGCTTTCACGCTTTGATGGGTATAACCACTTAAGTTAAAAATAAACAAAAAAAAATTGTCCACACTGTAAGAAGCTCTATTAAGACAGAACTCGCCCTGCAATAGATAGAACACTGGCATTACAGCAGCATCTTCTATAAAATGGATACACCCATGAGTGTTTGGTTTGTAACACACAAATTATCTATCCTCACAAATAAGAATAAATTATAATTTAAAGGAATGTTCACACCCATTAATGTATATTCAAATATTAAATCACATTTTGTGCTTTAATACTATGACTTATATTCCAAAAACTAAACAGGAGCAATTCCTGAGCAAACTGACTCCATTGTATGGGGGACATATTTCTTAATTATCTGAATGGGGCTTTTAACCATGGAACACAAAGTAATAGTTTTAGCATCCATCCAGCAGTCTTATTGTGTCTGAACTACTGCTGGCTGCATTCATGACGTTTGGAGCAAGCCAGCTGCAGCATAGGGGACACATTAAAATTTCCAGTGCTTCAAAATGCATTGCAGGCCTCTCCAGCATTCAAGGGGTTAAAAGTCCCATTTAAATTCATTTGGAATTTGCATTTTTATGAGTGGGTTTTTTGGGTTATTTTGTAGGGTACAGTACATATCATACACCTTGTCTGTTCTCTTCAGAAGCTTATTGCTCTGTTGCCAGATGTTGAGGCTTTTATCTAAATGTGGTATTTGGAGTACTTCAAAGGGACATGTTTGAACCTTTTTGTTTCTGTGTCTCTGTCTTGATGCTGAAGACTGTGTTCCTCCTAGCAATCATGGCGGTCCTGTGCCTGGCATAACTTCAGACTTTGTGTTATAGATCCCCCTCCTTTTCTATGCAGATAAGGTTGTTTTACATACTTTGGATTTCTCCCCAATGTGGTTTCTGATTTCCATATTGATGAGGAGATTGTGATTCTTTCTCCTGAACTTTGTAGATGAGAACAGGACCCTCATTTTCTGGACATTAGGGGCTCAATTCTATTACCAGAGCTAAAAACAGCATTACAAGAAAAACAAGCAACGTGAATTTTTTTACATTGGTATTCTATTGCAGAACCACAGTAAAACAAAACTGGCATAGGCAGCACATTTCAGAGAACTAACAAAACTGGCGCTGTCTGCTTTTATTCGACTACCGCCTAAAAAAAATTTGCAAAATGTCAAAGTCCAAGGAAATAAGCGTAAGTTTGACAACAGAAAGATCAAGTTCAGTGTAAGATGTGTTCCCCTCATTATCATAATCCGACAGAGCTCCCCCCTTCCACATATTAACCCCCCTCTTAAAAGTCAACTTGCTGTGCTTTCTTTCACCACTTTAATTCGACTACTATTGTTCACATTACACATTTTAACCCTTCACCTTCAAAATTCGACTTACAGTGCTTTCTTTTACCACATTAATTCACCAAATATTATACATTCAACATTTTAATCCCTCCCCTTGAAAATTTGGCTATAGTGCTCCCATGGCTTTCTTTCACCATTTAAATTCGACAGATATTGTTCACATTCCACATTTTAACCCCTCCCCCTTTAAAATTTGACTGCAGTGCTCCTATGACTTTCTTTTACCATTTAAATTCGACAAATATTGTTTACATTCAACATTTTAACCCTTCCCCTTTAAAATTCAACTTATAGTGTTCCTATGACCTTCTTTCTCCATTTTAATTAGAATACTATTGCTCCCATTCAACACTGTTTACTCTCCAATTTTACTGCAAAATACAGACTATTTGTGTCACAGTGATTCCTGTACAAGAATGTATAACTTGCTGTGCTAACTGTGAAAGACCTCTCACTCCCACTATTTGATGGCTAAACCCATTTTAATGCTACAGTAAGAAGTGGTACTTACCCCTCCTTTACTTTTGTAAGGAAGGTTACTGAATAAGTGTGACCCAATTTACATAACAATAAGTGAAACTATTCTAAAAAGGAGATTCCTTTTTAGAATAGTTTCACTTATTGTTATGTAAATTGTCACACTTAATCAGTATCCTTCCTTACAAAAGTAAATGAGGGGTTAGTATCACTTTTTACTGTAGCATTAACACACCAAATGTGCTTAGCCATCAAATAGTAGGAGTGAGAGGTCTTTCACACTTAGCACAGCAAGTTATACATTCTTGTACAGGAATCACTGTGACACATAAAGAGTTTGAATTTTGCAGTACTATCACTTTAACCCCATCCCTACAATTGACTTACCAGGTACGTCCCGCAAAAACCTGTCACTTAGTGACAGAGGACGTACCTGGTAAGTCCCGGAAGTCCGGGTCTCCGTGCGGCTGCACGCCGTTCGGGGACTCAGGAATCCTTTCGTTAAAAAAAAAATGTTAGCATGGCGTTAAGGTGACAGCCGCGTACGTGCGCTGCTGTTACTAAGGGGTTAAGGCACTCCATTAGTGCAGCCTATACAAGCTGAGATACTATTCTTACAACCAACAACTTGGTAAGTTCAATAATATGTTTAATGTTTGTAGGTCACTTTATCTTGTTATCTTTTTAGGACAAAACCTGTACTTGTTCTATAGAGTGATAGTCCTCCTTACATTTTCAGAGTTTTATATCATTTGTTTTGCTGAAAAAGTCAAGAGTATAATGAACATATGTTTTCCCATTGTTTATAATGAGACACATTCACACTTTTGCACTATATTATTAAGTTCTGTAAGAATGTGCTCTCTGTGACAACACATCCCTGTAGACAGACAATAATTTAGTAGCTATGAACCCGCATATGGCTTATGTTAATACCACATGATCTCACTAATTAAAGAAGCACACATACAGGCAAACGGATTTCTCCTGAATTAATAAGAAAATGAATGTTTGATATAAAGGTTAAATAATCCGACACAGCATGTAGTCATCCAGACCTGTCTCTGCATATAATCCTAAAAGAGTGGAAGCTGAATGATACCTCCTTAAAAGGCACATTGCTGATAAAAACAGCCAGCAGGAAATCCAGAGAAGTAAGGATGACTCTTTTGTGTAAAACACTGTAACCATTAAACATTATTTTACTTTTCTGACAATCTAGCTGCAAAATCCTCTCACTAAATAAGTCTAATGAAGTGATTTGAATTCCTGGTTTTGGTGCTAGTCTATCCACACAATGTGTGTACCTCTCTCTTGACCGTTTGTCAACACTGAGATGTATGTACAAAAAAAACAAACTGGGGGAATTATGTAGCAAACCAAGTACACCATATGGAGAAATACAAAGTCCCCATTCACTGAAATTATTATCTATATAAACCCTTAAGTGCTAGGTAGATCTTAAATGCATTTGAAGTGCAATTCTGGAGCAAACCAACTGTATCATGGGGCAGTTGGACAGATAATTCCTATTGATTAAAATGGAGATTTTAACACACTGAATGCTAGAGAGGTGTTCAGTGTATTGCAAAAGGCCACCTAGCATTCAAACGATTAAAACACCCCTTTTTATTCTATTGGAATTGTCTGCCCCCACCCATGGTGCTGTTGATTTGCTTCAGAGTTGCATCTGTTTATCTCAGTGTAAGTGCTGAAGAGGAAATGGACAATTCTAGGGCAAACCAATTGCATTAAACACAATGGCCTGTTGATTTAAATAGGGTTTTTATTGCGTTGCTTGCTTTAGAGATCTAGCTAGCATTTAGAGAGTACAAGCCCTATTTAATGTGATCTACTATCTTCTTCCCCTTCCTCTATTTTTATTTTTTTTATGTGCCCCAAAATCTTTCAATGAAAATGTAAGTTTAAAAATATTTACATTTTTACCTAATTTTCATTCACTTAAACTGGGTATTTTTTCTTCTAGGAGGGCAGGGCACTTCAAAAATGTTCTGAGGTAGAGACCTCTATCCCTTTACCCCTACATGCTAACCTCAGTTTTAACCCTTTGAGTGCCAGAGGGGTACGCAATGCGTGGCATACTCCTCTGGCACTCAAAGGGTTAAGTGACCTTTTGTTTAGGAGTTTGCATGGGTATAGTTGTCTGTCGTATTTTTTAATGTTATTTCTTAGCATATGGGGCTGTATAATCCTGCATTAGGTGAGCCCCTATTCCTGGCTTCCTCATTAATGGATTTTCCAGGACCACAAACCTGTGGAGGTTGTCTTATGTTTACAGTCTTCACCTTACTACAGATTCTTAGACGTTCTTTTCATTCATTCTAATGGGAGCCTAAAGATTAAATGTAAATTAACCTACTGAGTGGTTTGGTACTGTGCTTATGCCCCTATTGTCTGGCTTCCACTTGTTCATGTGGATTGTTGCTTATCTTACACTATTTTCCACAAATACTGTAGTCTGCTTCTTTGCTGTTGTACAAAAACTATACATGTGCATGGCTATTAACCCCTATATTACCCTTGTTCTTATTTGGCCACAGTTCTCCCACTTTGCTACTATAGCTTTAAGGCACTGGGCTTCCTTTTGAGTCACTCACTTTTTTCACTATTTCAGACAGTTTTAGATTTATTGTTTAATTTTACAGAAATTGTACACAGCCCTTTTTAAGACCAGGTACCTACCAGCCACGGCCATTTTGGATTCATGCACAGAGCTTGTATGGATCATATATCTCCTCCAGTTTCCCCTAGGAGACAGAGGGTGGTTTCACTGTGCTTCTTATGAGATGCACTATGTATGAACTCCCTGTGCTGCCCCCCCCACATTATCAGCTGTTGTTTTTAAGTGGCTGGACATGGTGTCAATTGAAAGGTAAATTATTACAGTTCCCAGAAACCCATTCTTCCTGGATTTTTTGGTGGTTTTAGGTTAATCCTCTTCCTTTTCAGAGCCTGCATGCTATGCAAAGGCTGGTCTCCCCTCCTGCTTCCCAGTTTAATCCCTCACAGTCAGTTATATACTTTTGCATACTTTTAGGTACCTTTCTACTATTTTGACTGTTTCCTTTACTACTTTGTGGTGGTCTTCTGACTATGCCATAAACTAATAATGCATGGTCAAGGCTAAGGATTCTGGGGTCCCCCTAATGTATTTAACCCATTTCTCCTCATACCAGACTGGACTTACTAGGGAGTATTCTGGTACCTTCTGTGTCCCTCTTAAACTATGGGCCTTCCACCACCTCCAATCGCTCATCTGCTTATCAGGAACCATTTTGGGTTAAGGCTGTTATCTCTTCAGTTGCCTCTATCACCTAATCTATTCAAGGGGTCTGAGCTCTTGGTCTGCTAGAAACTCTGCACCCACCCACCCACACACACACACACACATGCATTTGAGCCACATTTTTTGAGGACAACACACACAACTATAAGGAAGACTGTAGCACCTTAGCACAGGGTCTTATCTGGGTGGTCCTGGAAATATATCATGTCTCAGTGGCCTTGAATTCCAGTTCCTCTTCCCCTGGTATTTTTAAGAGTCTCAAGAAAGAGGTTCTCATATATTGTCATCCTGGAAGAATCAAATATGCCTGACAGGAGACTGTTCTTTAACCTGGGCATTTCTAAACTGAATATCTTTTTGGCTGAGATCTTAGCTCAATGGGCTACCCCTCCTGCAACTGATTAACCAATTTCTCATCTTGCAAAACACAAGGCTTTTCCTGTGGTGGAATTTTCGGCCTTTAAGAATCCTGTGGATAAATGCCTAAACTCTTTTCTAAAAATTAGTTTTGTGGGATTTAGTTCTGCCTTACTTCCTATCTTTGCCATTGACTGGGCAATTAAGGCCATGGCTATCTGGGGTATTTGGCTCTTGAACATCATGCAAGGGCATGCTGTTTAGGATAACCTGGTGGCATTGCTCTCCAAGGCCCTTGATGTTTATCTTGCTGAAGAGGTCTTTGATGCTGCTAGGTTTTCTGTTACATTCAATGTAGAACACAGGAACCATGGGGTAATTTTCCCTCCTTTTCCCACTAAAATGTGGTGTACTTGCATG
Organism: Rhinophrynus dorsalis; assembly: GCA_037306005.1. Taxonomy (NCBI): domain Eukaryota; kingdom Metazoa; phylum Chordata; class Amphibia; order Anura; family Rhinophrynidae; genus Rhinophrynus; species Rhinophrynus dorsalis. The sequence continues at coordinate 446,782,629 of CM074719.1, forward strand.
TTTAGCTCTCAATCCTTCTCATTTCTCCTACATCTTATGTTTATAAAGGTGGCTGCCTGTTAAGTGTGGATTTTTTTTAACCCTTTCTGTACATCATTGTAATTATATTACAGTTCTTGGGTTTTCAGATTCCAATTAAGCTGGTAGCTTTATTTAATTGTAATTTCCTTGCATTTTGCTTCGTTTTATTAGGTATTTTAGCTTTACTTCTATTACTTTTTACATTTATGGAACACGGACCCTTTGAGAACAGGAGCCCACATGACAGCCATCTTTGTACCATAGAAGTGCATGGGGATTCTTTACAGAGGCATGTTTCACTTACAAGGGTGTGATTTACAAGGGCTCAAAGAGTTTCACTTACAAGTGCTCAAAATTAATTGAAGGGCATACTCTGTTGCATGGTCAGTTTGGGGACAATGTTCATACCATCTAATTTCTCAATTTGAAATGGCTGGACAACCACAGTTTGTTGGGCATATGCAATTGGAACTATATTCCCAAGAATCCCCGTTTTTCCAGGCTTTCTGGATTGGATAGGGCAGTTCTTTGGCATAGGCTTCCTGTCATATAAGTACCTTTTGAATATGTCAGTGAAATTTCTCGTTTCTCCTACTTTGAACCACTTTGTTCCACTCTACTGGGGTCTTCTCTGAAAATGTCAGATCCATGGGACACATGGGGAAAATTAAGCCTAAGGATTCAGGAGTCCCTTTAACCCTGATAGTACAGTGTTTCTCATGCCAAGCTAGGTTTCCACATGAATATTCAGGTATCCCATGTCCCTCTTCTGCTGTAGGCCTTACTATTCCCCTAGAGCCCTCCACTGCCAAACAAGAGTCAATTTGGGTTAAGACTCTGAATTCTGCAGTTTCTATCCATTCTTATATTCAAGGAGTTTGCCATTTTTGGTGCTCTGTTCTTCCTGTTTGACACAATGATCCTGTCTGTAGAGGCCATTCTCAGCTGTTTGGAGACTGCTCTGTGGAGTTGGTTGAAACTGATGGGGAAGATATGGATTTTTCCTTGTCCTTTGGTGATGCCTTTGAAGAGGACCCTTGCCCCTTACTTCAGGGTCTTCTCAGAGCTGTTTTGGAAACTTTGATTATCTCTGAGGCTTCTGAAGCATGGTTTTCCTCTTCCAGTGGTGCAAGTGGGAATTACCCATTTTTACTCCCCATCGATATCTGGACCAAGTTATCGTAGAATAATGGAAAATGCCGGATATAAGACTTGTTCTTAACAAATGCATTTCCAGCTTATTTTCTTTCTTAGCTGAGGCTTTAGAGGCAGTGGGCGTCTCCACCTGCTGTTTACCCCCAATATCTCACCTTGCAAAACTCACCACACTGCATTTGGCAGATGAGGCGGCCTCAAAAATCAGACTGATAAGAACTCAGATTCCTTTTGGAAATGCAAATATTGTGGCCACTGGTGCCGCTTTGTGACACATTTTCTTTACAGCTTGAGACGCTAGAGCTACAACTATCTGGGGTGAACAACTGTCAGATGATGTGAGAATGTTCCCGAAGAGGAACTGCTGATTATGCTGGTGAAATTTATGGAGGCCTTAGATTCTGCTTGCTTTTCCAGAAAGACCTCAGCCTTTTCAGTTGCCATGCATTACTTCTTGTGCCTCTGATTTGGTCATATGACCAAACTTGCAAAAAAAATTTTTTTTTTTCCTTTGAAGGAAGTCAACTTTTTTGGTCTGACCTCGGTAAGGTCGTTAGTGATGCTTGGAGGCAAAAACACATTCTTCTTTGATGTAAATGTAGCAGATTTTTTGGATAGGTACTGTGTAGATTTCAAATCTTTTCTGCATCACCATTTATTTTTGTCCAGAGTTCTTCAAGTTCCATTTGGGAGTGTCTATGTATTCATGCTAAATACTTTCTACTGGAAAAGCAGATTTTCGTTCTTGTTCCAGCCCATGAACATTTGACTAGATTTTAGTAAAAATTTCTTGTGGTTCCCCAAAAGGACAAGGGTTGCCACCCTAGTGTAGACTTGAAGCTTCTAATCCAGAATGTGCTAGCTCTGCACTTCAAGATGGAATCTCTGTGATCTGTCATTGCTGCCATATGTCCATGAGAATTTCTTGCCAGAATTCCTATCTTTTTGTCCCGATTCATCCAATCTCTTAGGTCTTCCTACACTGTGTGTTCGAGAACAATCATTGCCAGTTCAATTCTCAGACTAGCATCTGCTTCAAGGATCTCTGCAAAAGTCATGCCTGCTTTGGCAGCTCAGATGGTGCTCAAGGAATATATTTGACTCCTTATTTAAATGACCTTTTCCTCATGGCTCCTTCAGAAGCTAATCTTTATTTACAGATTGTTTGCTCAATCTCAAGAATCTCCGTCTTTTTCCTTCTTAGCTTCGTACTTCTTAGGCATGAGATTTCATATCCTTCAAGTTTATGCCAGAGGACACAGTTTAGGCCCTGCCTCTTCAATGTGTTTCAAGAGATATCCTGGCCATTGGCAATTGTAACAGAATCTTTGTAAATACTAGCTTGCCTGATCTCTGGTCTGGACATTGTTCCCTACGCTCAGTTCCACAAGAGGGAGCTGCAATTGGACATTCTCATAAGCTGGTCCGGGGAGTGTCTCATGCCATGTCCCTGTCTCTACAAACGAAAAACCACCTTGCTGGACCGGGGAGGAGACTCTTCTTCCATTCAACATTTTGGAGATATGGGCTATTTGTCTAGCGTTTGCCGCTGGTCCCATGTGCTTTCAGACACTGAGGTTAGGGGCCGATTGGACAACTCTGCAGCATCCTACATAAATCACCAAGGAGGAATCAAAAGTGAGTCCTCTTGGGCATAGATTTGGGAGCTCTTCAGAATCAGGCTTCTGCTTAGCAGCTGTGTACAACAGCAACATGTTTGTCCCTGCGTGCCTTCACCAAACACTACCATGTTGGTGTCCTAGCCTTGGTTGAGGCCAGTTTTGGCTGGAAGGTCATTCAGGTGTTTTTAAATACATTTAATATACTTTTCAACCCGTTTTGATTCATAAGTCTTATAATGCCTTACTAAATGTTATTATTCAACACTGATATTTTCGATCTAAAGGATTCCTAGAGGATCAGTATCCCTTGGTGGCTTGACCAGGGACAAGTTGATACAAAATCCCTGTATGCCTTATACCAGTTAATTGAAGACACTTGTATTAGAAGCTCCATGAATACCACTGTTCTGTTATCTAAGGGACTTGTATTTCTAGCGCTGTATCACTTTAAGAATTTAGCCTTGCACCTTGTTTCTCTATTAGTTCTTGTTCAGTTGTTTGGTGTGCAAGTTTGGTATCCACTGACAACATGGTTTGGTGTATGGTACCAGTTAGTCTTTGTGGAATACTTGTCTACAGTGGATGGATTTTTTTTCTCTTTTTCCCTACCAGGAATCATGATGGATGCTTTGGTATATCCCCATGGTACCTGTGCTCCATAACGGACATAAGAGAAAAGAAAATTTGTGTATATACCATTATATCCTTTTCACATGATCACTTAAGATCTGGGTGAGTTTCAAATCATCCAAGAAATACCTGGTTTCAACTTGACGATATTTACCTCCTGTATATCTACGGCTAACACAGTACCACCTTTTAGAAGTGTTTATAAGCAGTGTGGTTCATCAATAAAGTTTGTTCTGTTTCACCCTCCACAATACAAGTTTACTGCTGTATTTCTGGAGGAGATTCCTGGAGGGGCATTGGCTGTTGATTCTCATCCTAGCCACTGCAAGAGCTAAATTCACTTGCTTCGCTCATCTACCGGCGAGTGCCAGTCATCTGTTCCTGCCTGATCCAGAGTATCCAGGACAAGAACCCATGGAGAGGCACAGCTGTCTGGACAAGCTTGTTTGATGCATGTGATGTGACATCCACAATATCAAACAACATACAATAACCTACTACAATTTTTTTTTTTTTTCTGTAGACCAGTGGTTCTCAACCTTTTTTCATTCAAGGCACACCTGCACACTGTCCAAAATTCCAGGGCACCCCTAACTTCTCCAAAGTCGTATAACAGTATGTAATGAAGAAGATATGTATAAGAGTAGTTATTTTTACCTTCCAAATTCAGAATAACATAATTGAGCATAGAAAAATTAAGTTATACATTCGGGATAAATATAACAAACAATTCCTATTGATTTAAATTGGGCATTTTAACCCTTGAATGCTAAGCAGGTCATCTTAACATTCCTGGGGTTAAAAGCCCAGTTTAAATCAGCTGGATTTTTTTGGAATTTGTATTTGACCCCAGTGATGCAGTTGGTTTGCCCTAGATTAGAATTCTTCAGGTTTTTCTTAGTATCAGAGCAAGTGAGACAGAGAGCTGGAGCAGTAATGAACAGTTCATGGTTACTTTTTTATTGATTTTTTTTTTTTTTTTAACTACATTTGATTCATGATTAAGGCCACTATATGGGATGGACTGTGCCCCACTGATATCCATGAGTGGCACATTGGTAACCCACTGACTCCAGGGGCATCAGATGAGCCACTCTGGTGTCCAAATGTACCCCTCTGGCCCTCCAGAAAATGGTAAGGCGAGAGAGTAAATTTGTGCACTGAATGGGCTCATTGGATGCCTCAATGTACACCTCTGGGGCATTTTAGGGGCACTGGGCTACTAATGTGCTTTTTAAGGGCAACAGTGGGGCAAGGGGGACACAAAGGGCAAATAAAAGAAGAAGGGGAGTCTTAAAATATAAAAAGTTTTCACCCTACCAGTATAAAGCAGGATGGCTGCTTATGTTATGCAGTGAATGCAGGATGCTTGCGGTCTGTCGTCTTCTTGTAGCTGCAACTGCTGAGCAGAAACCACGCTGTCCCCCAGTGGTTTGTGTGTCACTGACAACAGCGACTTGCCACCAGTACAAAAAAGAGGCGGAATTTGATATGCAATCACAGCTGTCCTGCCTCCATCCAACAGCCCAATCAGGATGCTCCTCCAGCAATGGGCTGTCTTCCTTGCTGGTTCCTACCCTACACAGTGCCTTGATGGATGCACCATGGATACAAAAGCATCAGTGGTGCTCTAACATAAATAAATGTAATTTTGTTGCACCCTAGCTACATCTGTAATAGAGTGTTGTAATTAGTGCTATAAATTCTGTGGCACCCCTAGAGGGTGTCCGTGGCACACCAAAGTGCCGCAGCACCCCAGTTGAGAAACACTGCTGTACACCATGTTTTATACAACCCCCCCACTGTGCCTACACTGAGGCTGCATTATAGTAGTTTTTCTTTAGTTTAGCAAGTAATATAACTTTTAGCTAAATTAAATACATCTGTCACAAAGCTCCATTTGCTTTAATTATGAAAATACCAGGTAGGTTTGAATACTAAATCTTCAATTGTCAATAATGAAGAGGTTACAAAATGTAAAATCCATTGCAATCTTAAATGTAAAACTCATTACAAGTTTTAAAGGGATAGTAATACTTCATTTTAACTTTATTTTATTTTGTAGGCATTAAAAAAACATGAAAAATGATATAAGTCTTATCTCTGAAACCTTTATGGTTTAAGAGATATTCACAAACAAAGTATCCCCCCCCTGTTCAACCAGATCAGAAGGGAGATGCCCAGGTAGACTGCAGAGAGGGACAATCTTCAATTAAGATAACGGAAAAAGCTGAAAAACTTGTCAAGGGGGGAAGGGCTTTCATTGTTTTAATACAAAGAAAATTGTCCCCTGCTGTTACCTGTCCTGTCATACAACCAGACTCACATCTGAGAAGAGATGGCTTACACTAGGAAAAGGGGGCGGGGAGGGGAACTTTGCTTGTGAATATCTCATAAACCATAAAGGATTGAGAGATAAGACTTATATCATTCTTCATGTTTTTTTAATGCCTACAAAATAAAATAACGTTAAAACGAAGTATTACTATCCCTTTAAACACCTTAAGTCTCTCCCCTCTGTACCTTCTCCCTCAATCTCTGTATATGTGTGTGTCTCTCTCTCTAAGTTTATTTCTTGTTCAGTCAATGTTTTGGTGCTCACTGGCACATTTCCAAAGGTGCCAGTGAGCACTGAAACATTAATTGAACAAGCAATCAACTTTCACCTGTCTAGAGTGATGGGGGAGAAAAATCTTGAGTTTGATGGAATAATGTTGTGTGTTAATGGTTATTAGCATGAAGACTATGTTGGAGTGTGATTCACACCTGCACATGTTTCAGGAAGCCATAACTGTGGGTCCTTATCGCAATGAAGTGGTATAAAGTCATGAACAAGAGTAAGAGAGAAACCCTAGATAAGGAGAAAGTATGGCTCCCAGTTTGGATGGAGTGCCAGGTCAACCATGAATTAAGTGTTACCTAGTGACCATTGGGTTTTCCAGGGCTGTAATACAGGGTTTGAGAACTTGAGGTTCTCTGGCTGTTGTGGAGTATAATTCCCATCATACTTGGCCAACTATTGGATGACATGGGATGATGGGAGTTGTAATCCTCACAGCTGGATGGCCTCAGCTTACCCATCCCTGCTATCATAGCTGTATGTGGAGGTTCAAAGTAGCCAGCAACGTTGTTAGAATTCAAGTGGCTATAAGCCTCATTTAAGTCAATGGAAATATGTTTGTCCCCTGTGCTGTAGGTGGTAGGCTCCAGAATTGCTTATGTTTAGCCTACTGCATTGCACATTTGGACCGTGAAAGAGAAAACGGTCCACCACTTATCTCTAGTATCAAGGGTGTTGCCCTTGATAACAGTGGGAATGTGCTAGGGTATGTGAATACTAAACAATAAATAGATACAAAATTACCTCTATAACAGCACCAAACCCTCCCTTCTGAAGATACGTGGGTTCGTATTCTACTGTGGCGATATAAGGTGTGTTGAGGATTCTTTTGGATTCCAATGTAAATAAACAGAGAAACACAGGTAATCACAAATGTTATTATCCATAAGCATATAATACTCAAATAGCGTGTAATACTTATCAGGCAAAAATCATGGAATACTTATCAGCCAATGATTTCAGAAAGTACAGAAGAAACCCTGGTTAGATCTGACCAACCTCCCATACGACTTTTGCACAGTCACACAACAGGACACGTTTCACTTCCCAGAAGAAACTTTAAACCAGCCCCACCACTTCACACAGATTTATACCCTTATCACCCACTGATCAGAATTTTTTGACCTATCGGATTACACATTAGTGTCAACAACCTACGTCACCCTTACATGCCTACGTACTCTGCGGCTGCGTGGGTTAATGCAGTCTCCAAAAATCAGCATTTCTATTAGTGTTGCATGGCCTTGAAAATGTAACATAATGACAGAAAGCAGTTAATAAACATGTTATGCACAAATCTGTAAGAAATGCATTAACCCCTTATTAAGAAACACAAAACCCTATTAATCCCTTCTTGCTTGGGATGGGACCATATTTTCTACATTCTCACACACAAGGGCATCAAAACAAATTAAAGTAAAACATAATTAAATTTCATAGTTAAAAATAATCAGCTAATTGAATTTTCAGTATGTATTTCTATAGAAGTAGCATACCAACACAGGATTTGGTGCTGTTATAGGGAGTAATTTCTTTTCTTGTTAACGTTAAGTAATCTAGTGTGTTTGTGCTAAAGGGATAGTGAAGAGAAAACTGGAAACAGCAGATGACTTAACTAATGGGAAGTTAGTGTACGATACATCTGAGAAACAGCTTTACAGGTCAGATCAGTCCAATGAGGAAGTTAATTAGATTTGAGAATGTTTATCCCTCTCCATAATGTATCCTGTGTATCATAAGAAGAATAACATGGAATGGTTTTTTGCAGTTGTGACGTGACTTAAAGGGATAGTATTACTTAAAAAATACTAATCCCTATGTTAAAGCCCTTGAATAAAGATGAAAAATGCCCCCAGCAGCATCTCTCAAACCCTTATGATTTGAGAGATAACCTCTTTCAAAGTTTGCCCCTGGCTGACGTCAGCATTCTAGCTGAGAGCCTGGGAACCCGGTCCCGGGACTGTCTGCGGTTCTGCAGCAGAGCTGAGATCGCATTAACAAAAAAGAAATCCTTCACTTAAAAGGTCTTCTACATGTGCTTGCAAACCAATCACACGTAGAAGACCTTTATAGTGATGGATTTCTTCATTATCAATGCGATCTCGGCTCTGCTGCAGAGCCGCCGGCTGATCTCCGGAGAGGATTTCCCTGCTGTCAGCTACAATGCTGACGTCAGCCAGGGGCAAACTTTGAAAGAGGTTATCTCTCAAACCATAAGGGTTTGAGAGATGCCGCTGGGGGCTTTTTTCATCTATATTCAAGGGCTATAATCTAGGAACTAGTATTTTTTAAGTAATACTATCCCTTTAAACACATGGATCGACAAAAGATTCCCAAGTGAGAGGAAAATATCCCTGCACATTGGAGGAGTGCATTTAGGCTTGTAGTTAAATTCCCATACGGTATAGTTGTAGTTGTGCTGGTGTGGATATGAACTGGATGCATTACAGGGTCCAGTAAATACAGAGTCTATATTGCTAGAGGTAGTGAATGCTTGCAATCCCTAGCTTAAAGTACATAGCTCTTGCCTCTATAAATACAATTTGATTCTAAATATAAAACTACATTGTGTGACTTTGTGCTTGGAAGAGAACAGAACTGTGATTTATCTTCTTGACAGAAGAGAGTTTTGTTTTTTCTTGTTTGCAACTACGTTAAACAAGGATTTGTTTCGTATTCCTTTAGTTGCAAAGTATCGTACCTGCTCCCGTGTATTGTACTTAAACATGCTTGTTGTTTTGGGCCTTATGCAGGAAGCTTAGACATTGTTAATTCTGGAGCATTTACAATAGTCAGGCTCATCCGGTTAAAACTTGTTAATAAGAAATTAAGTCCATGATCTTACGTTTTAATCCGTATGTGGACTTCATGAATGGAACAAAACACAACAGGGTGTGCCTGGCTATTTTTGGATTTCTTGCTACACTATTACATTTTTTACTCTGTTGTTTTCTGGATACTAATTCTGGGAAAAAAACAAATGCACCATAAGGGACAATAAAATCCTCACTGATTTAACACTATGCATTGTGAAGGCCCATGTAAATCAGTGTGGATTTTGAAATGATTACTACTCTACATTTGTTATGTTTGAGAATTGCAGTTTTTCTTTCTGCAGCATGGCTTTTTTATCTCATGGATGTCTGCTTCTTCCACCCTTTTAAGAAAAGGCCAAAAAGCCTTTATTTTATTTGACCATTAGCAAATTATGCACACATTACAATTTCCATTATGTTTCTAGAAAGATAATACTACAGTTATGTATGTGTAGAGTGAGGAAATTGTTATATTTATTAAAGGAAAAAAACTTTTAATATGAGTACCTTAATCACAGATTTAAGGTTGTGCACAGAGCATTCATTGTGTTAAACATACTTTTAAAACACTGTTGTCAGTTTGTGAATGTAAGCTCTTTGGTTAGAACTTTGGAATGAAATAGAAATATTTGACTAAGATTAGAGAATCTGAGTTGCACGTTCAGTCCTTCCATACCTTATACATTTTATACAAAGCTGTTAAAGTATTTAAAAAAAAAGTGGGAACATGAAAAATATAGCAGTTTACAATGTCACTGTGTATGACCAAAATCAAAATATACTTAAAGCACATACACCAAATTGTTTCCATAGACAGATCTTAAGAGGTAATTAATGAGGATTTCCAGAAGACCAGAGAAATTCCCTAAGGTTGAAGTGGGTTCATATCCAAATGTTATGTATTCATTATCAGTATTTGTAAAAAGTATTTTAGGTACATTAATCCCTAAACATGTTACAAGCATGTCCAGTATGGACACTAATAAAATGTATAAAGCAGCCTTATGTCTTCTGAAATTAATAAAAAATGAATAAACAGAACCATATAATAGCTGTAGATATTAATACATTATAAATGTATATACAAAAGCAGTGATGCTCGGCCATCCATCAAAAATATCAGTCATGTTTGCGATAAAAACAATCCTTTTATTGAAAAGATAGTATAAATAAAATACAGAATCACACTGGGGGCAAAAATGTACTATACACGTACACTCTCTGACGCGTTTCACACCCATTGGGTGCTTACTCATAAATAATTACGTTAACTGAGTAACGGATATTTAAACCCTCTGTGGGAAACCATCAATTACTTTGATTGGATAAAAACAAACTAGCTGATGTGTATAGAAAGATCCTCCGTACGGATACTCCTATAAGACAAACATACAGTATAATAATCACAACACAAATACCAACCAGATGTCACGGTTTTATTGAACACGCAGACAATTTGGTAGGATAAAATAGACAGGCTTTATTAGGCAAGATAAAGCGAAACAAGGCCCTACACGGGTCCAAACTCACAAGAATACAGTAAGCTAGTTTTACACAGGTCAGGGCTATACAGATGGCAATAATAATAATAAGGCTCTACCGGCCTTACCGAATACCGGGTAAGGCAGCCTAGTAACTAGTGCAACAAGAAATAGCAAAGGCTTTACTGGCCTTACCGAAATCCGGGTAAGGCAGCCTGGTAACTGGTGCAACAAGGAATAGCAAAGGCTGTACCGGCCTTACCGAATACCAGGTAAGGCAGCCTGGTAACTGGTGCAACAAGGAATAGCAAAGGCTCTACTGGCCTTACCGAATACCGGGTAAGGCAGCCTGGTAACTGGTGCAGCAATAGAATGGACTGACACGTAGTAACACCGTTAGTGACCGGTGCGCTCAGGTAGTAGCACGACCGGAGGCCCCACTGGATCACAGGCTGAGAGTAGCGCAACCGGAGGCAACAGTAAGGAATGGACTGACAACGGTAACACTGCTAGTGACCAGAGGGCACAAACTGGGTAGCACGTAACGGAGGCCACACTGAACCACAGGCTGAGAGTAGCGCAACCGGAGGCAACAATAATGAATGGACTGACAACAAATATCGAGGGCAGCACAGAGAGCGTTAGTCAGTCAAAGCCTGGATCAGTATACAGAGAGCGGTAGTCAGCCAGAGCTTGGATCGGTACACAGAGAGTGGTAGTCAGCCAAAGCCTGGTTCAGTACACAGAGAGCGGTAGTCAGCCAAAGCCTGGATCGGTACACAGAGAACGGAACAGGAACAAGGTCAGACGAAACCGGATCATACACGGAACAGGAGCACAGAATAAACGTAAGGTCAGGAACACCACGAAAGGGCACCAGCCTAGTGACAGGAGGGTGTATATAAAGGCAAGCCCTGGGAGGGGCTAGCCAGCTAGAACCAATAAGAGGCAGCAAAGACAAACCCGGAAGTAGGAATGTCGCAAGTGAATCATGGGCACTGTGATACCAGTTCACAATATTAGGGAGATCAGTTCACCACGGGGGGGGGGGGGGCACTAAACTATATTACTGATATCCCACTCCGAGATGAGACCATAAGGTACTCTCGTATTAAGCTTAAAAATCCAATAAGCCTCTCTGCGGGTAATCAGTTCTATAATGTGTCCACCCCGTGGTGAAACCACAACACGTTCAATGCCTATGAACATGACAAGTCACAAATCCCCATTATGCTTATCCAAAATATGTTGTAATACTGCAGAATCTCGATTATGAACATCTATTTTGTAAAGATGTTCCCGCAGGTGCACCTTTAAGGGACGAGTAGTTCGCCATACATATTGTATATGGCAATCCTTACACGTAAATAGATATATAATAGATTTAGAATTGCAGTTCACATAAGCAGTAATGGGAAACATGTCCCCAGTCGCAGTATATTTAAAAGTCTGACTGACTTGAATATAAGCACATACTCTACATACCTGATTTCCACACATATTACAACCCACATACTTCAACCAAGTTGGTTGACTTGTATACATGTTTTATCTGTTTTTCTCTGTCGTCTAGTACAGGTTACTGGTGACTTTGGGTAGGCAATCTGCCCCTTTAATTGTAGGCAGGAACAATTCTAGAATTGTATGCAGGGGGTGGAGCCTGCCTTCCCTCCTTGGCTGCAGTTAGCCAGCCAGCTCCAGTAAGATTTGTTCTTGGTGAAGACACAGGCAAGAGAACAGTTCTTCTGCTATAGTTTTAGATTTTTTTTTTTTTTTTTTTCTGTTAGATGTGGCTATTCAGTAACCAGATGCTTTTTGCAGACCTTAAACCCTGGGGGGAAAATCTTGGCTACAAGTTCTTTCCTCAGGAGTTGCCCACCAAGGCTTCTTCTTAATACATGGTAGTCTGAAGACACAAATTCTGCAGAAAAGGTGAGCAACCCTTTGAGTGCTGCAGGTCCACATGTCCCACAGTGCCCATCCGTACAGGGGTTCCTATTGCACACTACTGCACTCATTGGGTCTATCTGTATGTCTGTTGGGTTTTTTGGAGCAGGTTTGTGTGGTACTTTAACCCTTTAGCTGCTGGTTTTGCATTTTTTTGGAGGGGTTTCTGACACTTTTCCTACTGGTTCAGTGTTTTTTTTTTGGGTATCCTAACATGTACAGTTTGGGACATATCTCTGCAACCACTCCACCTAGCGACTTCAAAGATTGCTCATTTTTATTGTCTGCCCGTGCTGTATTGGTTCATGTTTTATGTGTGTTGGGGGGCTCAGGGGGCTTCAGGCACTGTTGGGGTACTTTTTCTGGGAAAACTTCATTTCCCATGAGCGATTGCTTTGCGCGCTCATTTCTGATTGGCTCCCGCCGCGCCAGCCATTTAGTGCCATTTCCTGAATGAGTATCCTACGCAGTGCTTGGAATCTCCTTCTCTCCTCTGCTAATTAACCCTTCACCTGCCAGATAAGTGCATTTTGGTGACCAGACTGTTCCCTCCGCTCCGTGTACCTCCTCCAAGCCCAAACAGCAATGGAAGGCCAAGGTCCCCTCCAAACCCAAGGCTTCCAAGTCTCTTCGGCATGACTCACAGAGCCTGTGTCCGTCTGCGTCACTACCACAGCATCTGGGAGGATTCAGTGGCGGACCAATGGGTTTTACAGGTGGTGGAGGAAGGATACAGAATCCCTTTCACCTCTCTCTTCCTTCCTTTCGATTATTTCCTTCTCATACGCCTCAGGGCATGGAGAAATGCCAGCTCTTCAACTGCGCTATTCAGGCTCTTCTGGACAAGGATGTTCTAGAGCCGGTTCCAGTTCATGACATGGGTTTTTACTCGAACCTGTTTGTGGTCTCCAAAAAGGATGGAGGTTGTTTCCCTATTTTGGATTTGAAGGCTCTCAATTCCTTTGTAATCCGGACTCATTATCACCAGGAGTATCTATGGATGGTGATTGCTGCTATGTCCCCGGGGGAATTCCTTGCTTCTCTGGATCTTCAGGATGCATATTTACACATCGCCATTCATCCAGAAATCCGGCAGTATCTCAGATTTGCCTGCAACCAAGGGCATTTTCAGGTTTCAGCTCTTCCCTTTGGTCTGACTACAGCCCCTCAAGTCCTCAGCCGTATCCTGCGAGCTTTAGTGTCCGTCCTACCCCAGGACGGCAACATGGACTACCTGCTTCTGAAAGCCCCATCTACGGAACTTCTTTATCAGCAGGTTCAGGACTGCATTCATGCTCTTACCCATCATGGGTGGATCATCAACATGGACAAGTGAGATCTTGTCCCATCCCAGCGTCTGGTCTTCCTGGGCCTTCTCTTCGACACTCAGAAGAGCATGGTGTGTCTCACGGACAAGGTAGCTCACCAGATTGCCCACAGGGTTTCTGCAGTTCTTTCTCAAGATCCAGTTCCAGCCAAGAAGCTGTCCTCTCTAGTGGAGAAATTCATCTCCACCATAGAAGCGGTACCTCGGAGCTGGAGGAAGAAGTGATCATCTATCACTATACACGTCAATCATACATGAATTTGGATTAAAAGCCCTTACATATTTTTTTAAATAAAGATGATAAGCTTGGAATGGATATGAAAGAATTTATCCTAACACTACTGTCCTTTGTCTTGAATAAAAACTATTTCTTATTTGAAGATCACTTCTTCCTCCAGCTCCAAGGTACTGCGATGGGAAGTGCATGTGCACCTACCTACGCTAACTTGTACCTCGGATGGTGGGAGGAAGAGGTGGTATTCAGTGATCATCTTAAAATATATACAGACCACATACTGCTATGGCAGCGGTATATTGATGATCTGTTTATTCTGTGGCAAGGAGAGCTAGCTAGTCTTGAAGAATTTATAAATATTCTTGATAATAACCAATATAATTTAAGACTCACTTATGAAGCAAGTTTAGAAACAGTAAATTTCCTGGATATAAGGATTTACCGTAATAGAAATAATAGATTGGCGAGCGATCTATATCGCAAAAGTACAGCGACTAATAATTTGTTACACTTTTCAAGTAGCCATCCAGTCTTTATGAAAAATAGCATACCTATTGGTGAATTTCTACGCGTCCGACGCAACTGTTCAGAAGTGGAAACTTTCAAACTGAGAGCTAAGGAGATATCAACTAGATTTTACAGTCAAGGATATAGCAAAACTTGTGTCAGGAAAGCATATAAACGTGCACTTTACTCTTCAAGACCCTACTTATTATACAATCACTAAAAGGCATCTTCTGTTACCCAAACCCAGTCTAGATTCATCACGACATATAACTGTCATTGACAGAAGATAAGGGAGATTTTAAATAATAACTTATTCCTCTTACAAACAGATGAACAGTTGAAAAACATATTGGGTGATAAAATAGATATTACCTACAGACGTTCACCAAATCTGAAAGATCTCCTAGTACCTAGCCATTTTTGCAAGAAGAGAAATTTTAAACCTCCAGTGACAGGCTCATTCCCTTGTAGGGATTGTATACATTTTCAACAAATGGTGACTAAAAAGGATTATATTGACAGATTTGGGCACAGACACCTCATTACAGATTTTATCAACTGCCAAAGTACAGCTGTAATTTATTGCCTGGAATGCCCTTGCAAACTCCGTTATGTAGGCAAGACCATCCGCCAAATGAAAATGAGAATTAGAGAGCATGCACGAAGTATTATACATGCCTCTAGAGATTTGCAAGAAGGTAAGAAAGCTATAACATCAGCTGCAAAACATTTTTTGGAGAAACATCAGGCTGACCCAAAGCAACTGAAAGCTTGGGGTTTGCAAAGGGTTAATCTGAGTATAAGAGGTGGAGATCTTGATAGAGAATTACTAAAAAGAGAATAGATTTATTTTTCTACTTGGCACTATGGCCCCATTGGGCCTTAATGAGGAAATGCAATTAAGTGTACATTTATAAAGTTCATATTAGAAGTATTGAGAAATTCTATTTAAGTCATTCGTTATTTGACCTTATAATCGCAATACTTCTTATACTAGAGTTATAAAATCAACTTTGTTATAGAATTATTAACTCTAGGTTGTGTGAGTTTCTAAATTTATATTGTAAACAATAAATTAGTGCCGATCTGTACATAATTGTGTGCCCTATTTATTAATTATAAATGGATACTGTTGACAATTAGTTTATGAACGCTAATTCAAATCCCTTTGCCAGTTTGTATGTGATGAGTATTAAAATAAAAATATATGCACGCGCATTATGGCTAAATACAAATGATAGGAATGGGTTAAAATCCTCTGAGTATTTAATTGGCTGTTGATTGTTTTTCAAATCAACCAATTGTTGTCAATGCTGTCCTTTAAAAAAGAGCGTTCAAAGCGGCATCCTTCGGATGCATTAAACTGTGATCAAGCTATTGTGCGAAATGCGCGTCAGTTATTTTAGGGAGCTGACTTCAATGTCGGCACTCGTGTCTACTGTCTATATGTTACATAGTTACATAGTAATTTAGGTTGAAAAAAGACTTGCGTCCATCCAGTTCAACCCTTTTCCTATTCCTGTTTACCATCGCTGACCCAAAAGAAGGCATCCGACTCCAAATGGCAATCAGATTTCTCCCTGGATCAACAAGCCCTAACTAAATATTAATCCCAATACTAACGTGCATAGCCCTCTATATTATGCTCTTTTAAATAAGTATCCAGGCCCCTTTTAAAGGCATCTAATGTATTTGATAGCACCACCTCCTCCGGAAGTGCATTCCATACCTTTATTGTCCTTACTGTAAAGAAACCCTTCCGCTGTTGTAGACTAAATCTCCTTTCCTCAAGTCTAAGCGGGTGGCCCCTTGTCCTGTGTACTGTTCTGTTAATGAACAGGTCTTTTGAAAGCCCTTTATATGGGCCTTGAACATATTTATATATTGTTATCATATCCCCTCTAAGACGCCGTTTCTCTAGTGTGTACAAGTTTAACTTTTCTAGCCTCTCTTCATAACTAAAACTTTCCATTCCCCTTACTAGTTTTGTAGCCCTCCTCTGCACTCTCTCTAGTTCCATAATGTCCTTCTTCAGAAAGGGCGCCCAGAATTGAACAGCATATTCTAGGTGGGGTCTTACCATGGACCTGTAAAGAGGCATAATTATATCTTCCTCCCTTGAGTCAATACCCCTTTTAATACATGCCAATATCTTATTGGCCTTTGCAGCTGCCAGCTGGCACTGCATGCTACTGCAAAGTCTATTGTCTACCATTACTCCTAAATCCTTTTCATTAGTAGATTTCCCCAGAGAAACACCATTTAAACTATATGTTGCATTTTTATTATTATACCCAAAATGCATAACTTTACACTTGTCTATATTGAATCTCATTTGCCATTTGCCTGCCCAGTTACTCAATTTGTCCAAGTCCTCTTGTAATGAAGACACATCCAGTTCAGACTTTATTACCTTACTTAATTTTGTGTCATCGGCAAACACTGATACATGGCTTCCTATGCCCTCTGGGAGGTCATTAATAAACAAATTAAAAAGAAGAGGACCCAGGACAGATCCCTGAGGCACTCCACTTATCACGTTTATCCAACTGGAGAACTTGCCATTTACTACCACTCTTTGCATTCTATCTTTCAGCCAATTTCCAATCCACTCACAAACATTTTGCCCTAGTCCCATTTCATTCAATTTGTACAGTAACCTCTTGTGTGGAACCGTATCAAATGCCTTGGCAAAGTCTAAATAGATCACGTCAACCGCCTCTCCCTCATCTATATTATTACTTACTTTTTCATAAAATGCGATCAAGTTTGTTTGACAAGACCTATCTTTCACAAAGCCATGTTGGCTATTGCTAATGATATTCCTGTTCCAGCAGAATTCTTGAATATATTCCCTTAGCAACCTTTCAAACAGCTTCCCTACCACAGATGTCAAGCTTACGGGTCTGTAATTTCCTGGCTGGGACTTTGATCCCTTTTTAAATATGGGCACCACATCTGCTTTACGCCAATCCATGGGCACCATACCAGAAATAAAAATGTACTCTTAAGGAACTTCAAAATATAGGATGCAGTTTGAACACTTATTAGTTATGTGTTTAGCAGCAGACAATTTATTATTACCAGCTAAAGGAAAGAAAAGTAGAGAGTATCTATACAACAAGAAATACATTATAGCTAGATCTTTTGGCAATCCGGAATCAGCCCCGGTAACAATTGAGTCAGGGTACAGATCTTTACACTCATGTAGACATTATAGACAGATACAGTGTTTTAGTCTGTATGATTAAGAATATCAATTTCTGAAAATTTGTCACATTTGAAGGATTAATGATAAGTCTACAATACCCTGACCAAATGCTGAGCAACGCTCTATTATTAAGAGCGCTAATCTAAATGATTGAGATACTAGCGATTGATATTTTGTTTTGCATGCTATGACATTGGGATTGTTGTTTCAAAAGTTGTTTTTGCTTCAAATAGTCACTTTAGTCCTGTTAAGTAGAGATAGATGGCATAGATTAACAACTATTGGAAGGTGATAAGTATGTATAAATTAACCACAAAAAGACATATATATTTAACCCTATAAGTACCAGAGCAGATGAATACTTGGAGCGATTACAGGGTGTTAGTCGCTCTAATAATCTATCTAAGCCCTCTTTAAAATATATAGGATATATATATTATCTATTCCAAGAAGTGTATTGGAATAGACAAGCCAATAGAACAACTTTGAAATATTAGATAGTCAAATTAAGGGAGAACAATATAATTTGAAATGTACTTCAATGAATAAACACCTAGAATAGTTCTAGGGTGCTTGACTGCATCTTATATTTTTATACAGCTAATGCTGTTTGTTTTATTTTTAACCCAGTGATTTAGGGTTGATTTTAGTCATACAATTAAATGTTAAGTTTTATTTAATTTTTCCCTATTTTCCACGTGTTCTATTTTTTTGACTCGGAAACAGATGGGGTGGAGTATAGATGGTGTGCTTGAGTATATAGGGTGTCTTTTTTCTCTTTATTAAATACTACATGTTGTTTACCCTATTAGCACCGATCTTTCACCCAAGTTTCTCCCAGTTTAATATAGGATTATAGTGTGCACAGGGTTTTTCTTTTCTAAGGCTGCCACTTGCTCATCTGTGCACACATTTTCAAGCACTACCGTGTTGATGTGCTGCCATCAGCTGACGCCAGCTTTGGGAGGAAGATCCTGGAGGCAGTCTTTCCTGTCTAGGATCTTCTTCAGTTCTTGGTGCTTCCTTCACTTTTGAGCCCTGTCGGCTCTAGTTCAGTGTCCTGTGCAACAGTTGGGGTGGTGTTACCCTGTTCAGTGTCCGTTGACACTTCAGTGTTGTTGGGCTATCTCTGATTTGATGGTTTATGTCTACTCTGGTGACTTTGGAGGCCTTGCACTTGGTCCTTGCCTTACTTCCCGCCTCTGGGGAACTCAATGGTTGGACATCCCAAAGTTATCAGTAACCTGTATTGGATGACAGAGAAAAGAGGATTTTAGTCTTACCTGTTAAATCCTTTTCTCTTAGTCCATACAGGTTACTGGTCTCCCACCCTGCCAAGGGGCCATGCTTGGCTCGCCTTTGGCAGACCATGGGGGTCCTTCGGGGTCATGGTCACAGGAGTCTTCTTTCCCTTCCACTATCTAGTCAATAGTGTCTCAGATCTTTCTGGAGCTGGGTTGCCTAGCTGCAGCCAAGGAGGGAAGGTAGGCTCCACCCCCTGCATACAATTCTAGAATTGTTCCTGCCTACAATTAAAGGGGTGGATCACCTAACCAAAGTTACCAGTAACCTAAGTTACCAGTAACCTGTATGGACTAAGAGAAAAGGATTTAACAGGTAAGACTAAAATCCTCTTATTTCAATGTCTGATTTAATTTGTACTATATGGTAGATAGGAGAAAGGAGAGAACATTGTGTGTTAGTTATATGTCAGATATAAACTATACTATGACTGTTGAATAAATATTAAAATGTTGCATGTTTATTATTACCTACGATATTCCAAAAATATGTCAGAAACATACCTAAAAGTGCTTTTGCGCACTCCTGTACCTAGAACCTATTACAGTGATCTGTGCACAGCCCAGGATGTACATCCTGCAGGGCTGGCAGGGGATGATTGTAGGTGTCGTCCAGCATAATCTGGTGGGCGTCACGTTGACTAACTTTGTTCTACAATCTGAGAGGAGCAAATAGTGGTGGTTGTTTGCCATTGAACATATTGTTTTTCTGATCTACCAGGTAATGTAATCGTCGTTACCAGATTAAGTTCCTTTTTAAGTACATTATGGAGTATATAATCTTTTAAATCTTAAAAGTTTTGCTGGCAGTTTTCCAAGCAACAATACAACAGGTAGTCACATTTCATAACCTTTTGGATTTTATATGTACTTTTGAACTATAAGAAATAACTTTAAATATGACTAATTCATAATAAATCCAACAGTGAAAATACTATGTTTTAGATGAAATAACAATAAGGCCTGGTATTTAAGGAAAATTAAACTGCAACTGCTTTCTTTTCCCATAATTGAGCATTAAGTAGAAAATAGCAGGGGCAAAGTGTTTTTGTGATGTGAATATTTTATATATAATTTTTTTTTCTGAATTAATTGTGACTGTGAAAAAAGTTACATTTCAAATAATTTATTCAACGGCTATTAATATTTTGTACAATTACATAAACAAAATAACTTTTGGTTTAAAAGTGCTTTTTTACATCTAACTTGACAGAATGTTGAGTATTCTAACTGAAAAACAAGTGAATGACATTTTCTGTAACTGAAGAAATGTTGCAAAGCTTTGACTAATGAAAAGGACAGCTTTGTATTGGTTCTAAGACCTCATTTAAGCTGATGGACTATGAATAAATGAGTAGTTTTGTACCAAATGCAGTAAATAAATATTCCCCTATTTTCCGTATATTTAAAATAGGGCTTTTAAACCCTAGAATGCTTAACAATGGGTTGGAGAGCTCACTAATGCTGTATGCCTTAAATTCCCCATAAAGTCAATGGAAATGGTATTTCTTCGCCTATGGAGCTTGTGGTTTGTACCACAACAATCACTACAGTTCATAATGTATCAACCTCATTAAAGGGCTTGTAAATATTTTTATTATACGTTATTGGGATTTTCCTGTTGAAATAAATAAAGTAATCCTGCTTCTTCCAAAGTTATTTCTTTTTAAATATTTTTTTTTCCATTAAAAATAGGTAATTTTTAAAGAGCTTTCAAATTCACCTATATTTAAGTTAGCCATGGGTTATGAGAGATTTAGTTTTTGCCAGTTTATTCTAATGAGAGATTAGTTCACAACAGAGAAAGGCAGATAATGAAGTGTACCTCTCTATAAATCATTGGTTTGGTCTCATCTAGAATACGAAGTACAGTTTTCAAACACCAGTTCTTAAAACTGGAGAACGTGCAGAGACATGCAGCAAAACTAATAAAGGGATTGGAGGATGTGCCTTATAGAGAGAGACTAGCCAAACATGGGTTTGTTTACATTAAAGAAGGCTAGTGGGGATATGATTACTATTTACAAATGTACAAATAATTATCCAATTAATTATTTACACAAAAAGCTGAGCTAAGAACAAGAGGTCATCCATTAAGACTAGAGGAAAGGAGCTTTTGACTTAAACAATGGCAGGGCTTTTTTAACAGTAAGGTTGGTAAAGCTATGGAATTCTTTGCATTGGGATGTTGTGCTTGCAGATATTGTAACTACTTTCAAAAAAGCAATGGATACCTATCTAGCATAGAACAATATTGAGAATTGTGATGGATGGCTTCAATGCAGATAATTTTTTGATCCAGGGAACTATCTGACTGCCACTTAGGGCTTAATTGGAAATGGCTTAACTGTTTTTTGTTTGTTTTGCCTTCTTCTGGATCAACAGGGGTGTTTTTGGCATGGGTTGAACTTGATGAACAAATGTCTTTTTTCCTCCTCATCAACTATGTTACTATATATGTTACTAAAATCCTATATGGAAACTTTTGTGCACAAAATCCTGGGGTAGAAAGGCGAGTAACCCATCAATTTAATGGGGTTGTCTATTTTAAAAAACTGTATGCCTTGCATACCTTTTGTTCGTATCTGTAATGGTTGTTGCCATTTAAGCTCTGGCAGCTCATTTAAATAAAGAAGAGTGTGCGGCTTAGATTAGTGCCTCTTTCAACCCATCGGTCTGACAGCCAATACCTATGGGGTAGGTACCATTTTTCCATGCTGGTAGCAGGTACTGAATACATTAGGAAGTTCTAAGGATTTCAGAGAGTTTAGTATTTGTAAAGTGGTAGAAATGTACATAAAAAGAATATATATTTTTCCTATAGTACCACCATATTTATATATTTGTGTACACCAGCACTGGTATGGAAAGACAAAGAACCCTTTATGTGAATGTCTATTTCCAAAATGTTGTGTCTTGCATGTATTTCCCTCTTATCTCCAATGGTTATGACACTTGTAGTGCAGACAGAAAAAAATAAACAAACAAAACAAATAGGTATAGGTTAGTGATGCCACTACAAGTCAACCATACCATTTTTCTCAGACTGGCACTAGCTACTGAATATTGTAGGATTTTAGTATCCTAAATTACCATTTTGTAGAAATAATTGTGTATGCTTGCCTCATTTAATGAGGCTGGTTGTCCATGTTGAAAAAGTTTTGTTTTTTCTAGAAGTTCCTACAGTATGTCATCTAATAAAAAGTGGTACTATTTGATTCTTGGAAAGCAGTGGTTAATATGTATAGCGGTAAATTCCATAGTTTTCAAATATTTTAGTACTGTTGAACAGGTGGGAATATTAAAGTGACAAGTGATATCTCACTTGATGCATTGTGAAATCTGCTTTCAGGAAATGCATGCTTGTTTGGGGGCTGTTTTGATGTCAGGTGAGTAGGCTTTAGTGAAATTTGCATATCTCAATGAAAATTTCAATTGAATTTCCATTTTGGAGCACTAGGGAAAGACATAGAGTTGTGCATCAATACATATTGGGTATGTGTGTACTTTGGAACTATCTGACACAAATAATACAGTTGTGCATCTATACATATTGGGTATGTGTGTACTTTGGAACTATCTGACACTAATAATACAGTTGTGCATCTATACATATTGGGTATGTGTGTACTGACTATCTGAACTATGTGAACTGTCTGACACTAATATACCTTATATTCCCAATCCCACCTGCTCCTACCCAATACATTGGACGAGATGGAAGTAGGGGAGTCCTCTTGCTCCTCTGTGTTGCCTCTATAGATCTCCCAATTTGGCTGGGAGATCAGTAACTGGAGGGAAGCAGGCAGGTGGTCCTGATGCCCCAAACACCTGCTAGTTTTCTATATACAAGTAGATGTTTTACCAACGGGAATCATACCTAAACAGATGGATCACAAAAGTGTTGAAAATGTATCCAACCTGCAGAGTAAAAAAAGAAAAATTCCACCAGCCCTCTGGCCCTGAAAAGGTTAGTCTTGTCCAAGGAGGTGTATATGGTAGTCTTGTTTTTTTTTTTTTTTTTTTTTTAATTATTATTATTATTATTTTATTATTGTAAACGGAAGCAGTGTGCATGAGTATAGTTTACCCTTTTATGACCAGATAGTATGGAATGTATTGTGAAACAATGTATTGTACAAACCTCTGGTCTTTAAAGGAGTAAAATGAACATGTGCAGTGGGTGGAGCCTATATCCTACTGCCCTGCTAAAAACTATCATGTTTTCCTCCATGGACATGACATACAAGACTGAAAAAAGGCACAATTGCAAAATTAGGATCTTTTTTTTTGGCCATAGTAAGTTAAGGGGAGGCATTACTTCTTCTTTAAGATCCGCTTGTTTCAAAAGTATAGATCCCATTTATCCAGCACCTTTATTTTTCACTGTGCTGGCTACCTCCCTATCCTGCAAATGGTTAACCCTTAGAGTGCCAGAGGGGTGCGCAACTCTAAGGGTTAATGAACCTCAAAGAATACAAGATCTAGCAGTCCATGAATATTTTGAAAAAACGAGCAGTTATGTTTGATTACGCTAATTGGACCTGCCATAGCTTAATGTTTAACTGGCAATGTGCTTTACAAACAGTAACAAGTGCGTTTTGGTTTTTGTGAAAAGCATATTTTCCACAGCATGTCCTTGTGCAGGGCTGAGTGAATAAAGCTTTTTGCTGTGCTTCAGTACACATTCATTTACCTGCTAATGTTTTGACATTTGACAAGATTTTCATGTGGAGTCTATTATGTGAAGATTTTGTTTTTTCATACGCCATATTCATCTAATGAAGTGTGATAGACGTGTGCATTTTAACTTCTGAAAAAGTTTGTATGCATGTTAGCTCACAAGACAGCTATGCCATTTTTACTTTTAACTGTCAATGACTTGGCTTGGGCACGTCATTATATTACTCTTTGGTTTTACCTTTCAGTTGGCCTTATTTATAATAGCAAAGTGGAGCAAATCTGAAACAAACCAGCTGCACGTCAATGGTGAAATAAACATTCCCCAAATTACCCTTGATATGCATGGAGCTTTTAAACTGCTGGAATTCTAGGTAGGTCTCCAAAACATAGCGAAGCAATATGTTGGAGTCATCTAACATTCAGTGCACATCAATTGTCTAAAGAAAATACACTTATGTGTCAAGTTAGCTGGTAGGTCCCTATGTATTAACCAGCTTAAAGAAGCAGGTGGTATCCCATCTCTAATTGGTCGCCTTTGGTACAGGAAACTGGAGAATGGCCAGTTGCTTATGTACATTTCAGTTATTAAAAATTGTGTGTGTGTGAGGATCTAAATAGATATGTGTGCATAAATAAAAAAAAATCAGATACTGGAAATGGGTACTCCAGAACTACAAAGAATGAAGAGATAATGCCTTGGTGCTAAATTAATGTATGTATAATGTGTTAGAAATGGTATATTGCAATCATATAAAATGAGCACTCATAAGGACTCAAAAATAGTTAAAAAAAAAAAAAAAAAAAAAAAAAAAAAAAAAAGTTGAATTTACTGTCAACATTTCGGGCCCCCTCAAGGGCCTTCCTCAAAACAACCAAGCTACCAGCACAAGTGACCTTATATACAGTGAAATGGAAGAAAAGGCGGTAATACATCACAAAGCAGTAAATCAGTTACGTTATAGTACATCATGCTGCACTAGAAATGTGATTGTAAATGCGGTTCATTAACCCTTCAAATACCCAATGAGAGACTAAAATCAGCAAAAAAAAGTCTACCTCCTATTTACGAAATACAGGTATAGATCCCTTAACCCCTTAATGGCCGGGAAAATCTGAGGTGGATTTCACTTAAAGGGATAGTAATGTTTCATAATAAAAGCAGCTCTAATTAATCTTCATAGTATTTGGACCTTGGAGAGTTATTTCAATACTGTCAGAGTTGTAGTACAAGAGTAATTGGATGATAAAGTATCCCCCTCCCGCCCCTTTTACTGATGTAACACTGCTCAGCCAGAGCATAAGGGAGGTGCCCAGGTAGATTGCAGAGGGGGACAATCTTCTATTAAGATAAGGGGAAAACCTGAAAAAGTTGTCAAGGTGGGCAGGGCTTTCATTGATCTCACAGTAAGAAGATTGTCCCTTGCTGTGAGCTGTCTGGTCCCAGGACCAGATTCCACATCTGAGGGGAGGAGGCTTACACTAGGTAAAAGGGGTAGGAGGGGGATAATTTATCATTCAATTAGTCCTGAACCACAACTCTGACAGTATTGAAATAACACTCTGCATGGCCCAAATACTATGAAGATTAATTGGAGCTGCTGTTTTTGTGAAACACTACTATCTCTTTAAGGACCGGAGCAATTTTGACTTTTTTGACTGTCATTGTTCAACCATATTTTCTCTTTAATTCCTTTTGTACACCCACACAAATTATATACTGTTTTTTAAGCACAAGTATGACTTTCTTTTGATACGACAATTATATGAATACCTCATCGTTTAATTTGATTAAAATAGGAAAAAAGAGCAAAAAAAAAACCAACAAACCAAAAACCTATCAGGATTTTCATACCATTAGTTCATTACAAAAAAATACACCTAAGTATATTCATTTGCTTCTCCTGAATATAACAGTACCCCATATGCCTAGTATTTCAGTCCCTTTCTCACATTTACAAGGTAAATATTACAAGATGGACGCCATTATTTCCAACCTGTAATTTTTCAACAATTGTTATTTGAGCATCATAGCTTAGTTGACAGTGCCAGAACCAAAAATGTCCCACAAAGGTATATGTTTCTGAAAACTAGACAACATAAGTTAAATAATCAGAAGAATTTTTGAGTTTTTTTATGCAGCAATTTTTCCAGAAATATTTTTCAAAATTGTGGTAATATATATTTATTTTTTTTTGCAGTTTCCCCACTTACATTTCAATATTACTGTAGATATCAAGCACGGGATAGTTGTACGTTTTAAAAAATACATTGATTAGTGTTCAGCTCCTTCTTTTGAGTACGGCATACCCCATATGCATAGGTTTCTCAAGGTTTGTGGGGGCTACGGGGCCCAAATTGGAACATGCGATTTTCCAGTTTCACACTTTTCACAGTTTGCATCACTGATGCCATGTCTCATTTGGGGTTGTGTACCATTACCCCACTTTAATATTTCCCCCCCAAAAGTGTATATTTTTGGAAAGTAGACACCCCAGGCTTTCATTTTACGTGTGTTTTCAAATTTTGTACATGACCATTTTACCACCAATCCCTCGTAAACTTGACATAAGTTTTAAAAAAAAAAAAAAAAAGTTTTTCACACTTAGACTTCAATGTTGATGTGAATTTCAAGCACAGAATAGGTGAAGATTTTATAAACTGCATTGATTAGCGTTCGGCTCCTTCTTCTGAGTACGGCAATGCCCCATATGTGTAGGTTTGTCAGGGTTTTGGGGGAGCTCCTGGGCCCAGTTGGAACATGTTAGTTTCTTTTTACAGACATGCCATTTTTTCAGCTGGTGTATTGTCTCATTTGGGGCTGTTTGGCAATGCTGCAATAAATTTTACCCCCAAAAGTATATGTTGTAGAAGAGTAGGCAGACCTGGCTTTCATTCTATTTGCATTTCATACATTTTTTTGCTACCACTCTATCACCAATCCCTCCCAAAACCTGCAGTAAGGCAGAGAAACACCATTTTTTCACACTTATATTTTAGTGTTTCTCTGGATTTCAATCTGATGATGTTTGCAGATTTTTTAAGTGCTTTACATTAGTGTTGAGTTACATCATCTGAGTACGGCAATACCCCATATGCATAGGTTTGTCAGGGTTTGGGGGAGCTACTGGGCCCAGTAGGGAACGTGTGTGTTTCCATTATCAGAGATGAAAAAAAAAACTTAGCGTGCTTTGCTTCCCATTTTATTTTGATAGTGTTAAATCTAAGGAGGGATGTGTTTTTCAAAATAAAAGAACAGGATATTTCAGGGGGAAAAAGTGGCCAAATAATAAAATAAACTTTACAGCACTACCGCATAGTGCATGCATGGTATTATTGCTTGAAGCAGTCACCCATGCAGAGGCCAGGTTTGGAAGGGCAATCAGGACAGTAAGTTGGGGTTTCTCTCCATATTCCCTTGCTGTAGCAAACCCTGCAGCACTTTTGTGGGTTTTTCTTTTGTGGGGGTTGGGGGGATTTTATAAATAAAGTGTACTACCCCGGGTTTTTGTGGAGTTATTTCTGTTGCCCCTTGAAACAAAAATTGTGAAATAAGATGGTGCTGATACTGCAGAAAACTACATTTTAGAGTGGGGTTTGCCAATTTGAAAATCAGAAAAGAATTGTATACTTCAGTATGCATCATGTAAATGGCAACCTTTTTGTACCTAGGCATCTCCCTGCAATTGCGCCTGACAGTGCCACAGGCCACTGTGTCAAAATAAAAAAGTGACTTAAATAAAAGGGGGCTGGTGTAGTAGTTGTCAACATATTAATGATATCCTTTATTTAATAAGGGGTAAATTAGATCCCAAATAATTTTCCCATTTGTTCCCTGAGATTTGGGGCAGCCAGGAGAGTCAAGCTGGCTGTCCTTGCTCTCATAAATTCGAAAAGCCTGGGTATAGCCTGTGGCACTTTCGCACAATTTATAAAATTTAATGCCGAATTTGGATCACTTGGAGGGGATGTATTGCTTGAAACCTAACCTGCCTTTATATTTCATAAGGGATTCATCTATACGTATGTGTTTTTTGGGGATACTTTTCCTGTAAATGATTTATTAGGGGGCGAATTCTGAACAGTCTGTCATACTGGGGGTATTCTTTTGGGAGGCACATGGTATTATCACTAAAGTGCATAAAGCGCTTTTCTTAAATTCTAAAAGGTCTGTGAGTTACCATATTTCCTCCTTGGAAACCAACGCTGATGGGTTGGCGGCAATATATTGGGCTGCATATAAATTTGTTTGAAACACGATTTCCCCCCAAATTTCTTACCCCAAAAATAAATAAAACTGAACATGGGTAAATCCTGCCACAGGAAATGGCGTTGTACGTTCCATCTCTGGAGCACTACATCATATCCTGGATCTATTTCTTTTCAAGTCTCGCGATCTCTAGCTGAGCATGTCTAACTTCCAGCTGCGACATCACAACGTCGCCACTGCGCATGCTTTACCATACACGACATGCTACTTCCTTCCACATTGATACCAAGACTCTCAACTCCACATCTCCTTTTATCAGTCCTAAGGAATAGCACCATGCTCTACATTCCTGGAATGCAACGTCACAACCTCAGTCCATCTCGTCTCTCAAATCATCGCAGTGTTTAGTCAGGCATGCCTAAAGTTCAACCGCGGCATCACAATGTTGCCTCCAAGCATGCCACCCTATCCACATTGCACCATTCCACACCCCAAAGTTCTTACTACATATATACAAATCCAAACAGAAATCTTCCCTAATTTGATATATATACTCAGCACATTAATAGGACTTTTTAACCCCTAGAGAGGTCACCAATACATTGCTTCTCAGTGCGTTTCAGACCTCTCTAGCATTCGAGGTGTTTAAAACCCCATTTTTTATTTAGAAAATGTTTTACCAGGAAGAATACACTGAGATTTCTCTCGTTTTCAAGTATGTCCTGGACAGTTTTCAGTAGAGGGTTGCATATTTACACAAATTGAGAAACATTATATATTACATGTTATTAAATATACATGCACATATGAATATACATACATATGGAATATTAAAATTATAAACAGTTACACTCTGTTTTTAGATATAGAGAATAATTTACTTTTAAGGATATTAGACCAGGAGCAGATTTGATTATTTCAGGCAGATTGTTCCAGGCCTTTGGAGCTCTGAAGGAGAAGGCAGATCTTCCTGCTTCTTTCTTGTATTGTGGTATACTTAGCGAGTTGTTTGCGGTGGAGCGGAGGTTATACTTAGTATGGAGAGCAGGAGTGAGCAAACTTCTCAGGTAGTGTGGTAGTTTTCCAGAGAAGTGGTTGTGTACTAAGCAAGAAAGGTGAAGGGCACGTCTAGATTTGAGTGTTAACCAATTTAGTTCTTTTAACATATCACAGCGATGAGTAGTGTAATTACGTTGGAGGCTAAAGCGACAAATTGAATTATACAGGGTGTCAAGTTTACTAAGATGGATTTCTGGCGCTGGAGCATAAACTAAATCACCATAGTCTATGACAGGCAACAACATCTGTTGCACAAGACGTTTTCTAACATGATTTGTGTCTAAAAAGAGTACTTAAATTAAGCAACATTTTTATTCATATAAATCATGGCGCAAGAGGTGAGCAACAGGAAGAAGAAACAGCTAATGCTGCCCAGCCTTGACCTTCATTCTAACAGACCACTTGAGCACTAGACCTTTATATAAGATTTTTATTTTGCCCTATTTTGAAGCTGGTTTGCCACAGAATTGCACATCTTTGTTTTTATAGGTAGAGCACGACGGGTTTGTGTATAAAGTGTAGCATTGAAACTCTGGGACAAACTAACCGTACTACTCTCGGATACACAAAAATACTGCAAATCTTCCTTAAATGGGACTTTTTAACTCCTTGAATGTTACAGGTTTCCAAAGCTTTGCTTTGCAATGGGTTAGAGACTTATCACATTCAAAGGGGTTCAAAGTTTAATTTAAAGCAAATGTAATTTTCATGTACCCTCCAAGTTTGTTATTTTGCCCTAGAATCACACTGCTCCACCTTTATACATAATTCCCAATATGTGTTCACAGATCAGTTCTAGGTGGTTGGGTATCGTTGACAAG
This sequence comes from Rhinophrynus dorsalis, assembly GCA_037306005.1. Classification (NCBI taxonomy): domain Eukaryota; kingdom Metazoa; phylum Chordata; class Amphibia; order Anura; family Rhinophrynidae; genus Rhinophrynus; species Rhinophrynus dorsalis. Next base: position 446,812,272 of record CM074719.1, read on the forward strand.
GCAGACACTGAGAGCCTGACATGTAGTTGACAGGGATGATTAGGTACTAAGGAGAAATGGAACAACTCTAGGGCAAACCCAAATGAACCTTAAGGGAGCAAGTTAAAAAAAAAACATTATTTAAGGGGATGTTACCCATTTAAACTAGAGAGAGGTCTCCAAAATATAGCTTTATAAATCAGTGGAGATTTTAATACTTTATATTTGTCCCCCATGATGCATTTGGTATGCTCAAGAATTGACATATTTCCTCTTTTTTTCGGTGAGACAGACAGAAGTGCTAGCTGATTCAAAGGGACATAATGGTCTCTGTACTGATAAAATTAGCCCTTTAATTTAGATTTTTTTTTTTTTTTATTATTATTTTTCTTTCATTTTGTAACGGACCTGCATTGTAAGCTTGAGCCATTTTCATGACTTATTATTATACTTCTCTTGGCCAGATCCATAATACCATACAAGTGCCTGATGGAGCTGTACTCTAAACCCCCAACTTATTTAGCTTCTCAGTAAATTGAGGCCATAGAAAAGTGTTTCAGTTGTTCCTAACACACACAGTTTTGAATATTCAGGAAACCTCCTAATGTTTTATTGATCATTCATAAGACTTAAAGGGACTTTATTGTCTAAACATGAATAGGTAGTGTTCCTTTGTATATTCTTTGCTCATAATTTGTAAAATATTAATTCATAAAACTCAGAATATATTAGAAATGTACAGGTTTGTTCAAGTGATAATGGCACTGTATGTGTCACAACTTGGCAGGCTCCTACAGGAGAGCGAGTGCTAGAAGGTGGCGAGCAGAACCAGTGAGCGTGGGCTACTACTGCTTGCTCGTGCTGCGTACTCAACCATATAAAGGTGCCAGCTGCAAAGCTGGAAACAAGCACCAATGGGGCGAATTCAGGATGACCAAACAGTAGTAGCGTAAGCTATCCTGTGTGGAAGAATGCTGGCTAGGGTACACAGCTAGGGGGAGAGGTTAGCAAACAGGGCCACCAGTCGAACAAGCGGTGTCAGTCACGGAAGAGAAGCAGGGTAGACGAACAAGGTGAGTCACACACTGAAAAAGCAATCCAAACATCAATTTTAGGTAACTGGCATGAAGCATGGAAACACAAAACTAGGAACGGAAATGAAGACACACCACTGACAACATGTCATGATTGAGGTAAGCAAGTAGGGGATGAGAGTTTCAAGAAACTGAGCCGGGTGAAACCAGTTCTCTACTTTTCGAAAAACTTGGTAACTCTAGCTGCTTTTAGCCAAGGATATGAACCTTTTCATTTTTGGGGACAATGCATTGGATTATATTTATTCTTAGGTCTTAGAATGACAAAAAATAGTATATTGTGCTTAACACTTTCCTTTTACATCTGATAGTCATAATTTGGCATTTTTGTAAAATTCTTAGTCAGTGAAGTTGAGAACCACTGCTATAGAATACACAGGTACACTGACACCCTCAAACCATAGGCTTACTGATATACAACCTTATTCAAGCTATGTCATGGAGGTGTTGAAGGCAAAACTTTACACTCATGCAGTCCGCAAACTGTTTGTTTGGGGAACATAGCGGCCCAAAGTTGATATATTACTATAGTGCTGTTGGTGCAGTAAGACATGATGAGATGGCCATTATCAAAACTAGTTAACTAGTGCTTGTGACCCTGTTCTGCATGATGCATGAACTGAGCACTGAATGGAATTAGTGTGTGGATTATCTAATTTGTTGCACAGATATGTCACCTCCTTGTAGCACTGTATGAATGGATTGGTCTGTGGAAGGGGTAGGAAAACACTAGCTTCCCTAGCTGTTGACACTCCAACTCACTTCATTGCCAGCCAGCTGTTGGCTGGTTGTGAATTAAGTGAGTTGTAGTCTCCAACAGCTGGAGATCCAGAGGATGCCTACCCCAGGTCTAAGTGAATTAACCATTTGCATACTCAAGTGAAGATCACTGAACCAAGACTTGGATTTAGCAGCTGGAATGTTTCAAAATTTCATGCACTGATATGTGGTGGTGGTGGTGTTGTATAAGCAACTGGCAAGGGCAGTTTATAGTGGAAATCACCCTAAGTTTATATTTTTCTCTAGATATTAAAATCTTGCTATATTTTGTTCTAGCTATTTTTATGTAAAATATTGTTTTTATAAATTAACCTTTGTTTTGATGGCACAGTGTCACACTAATTCCCTCCACTGTATACTGATTCATTCTTTTCAAGCACAAACTTAAAGCTTGCTGTGCTATTAGACATGCTCAGCGTGTGGGCTCTGCCTAGATTCATTCATAGCACAGTGTGTAGTAATAGTGGACCAGCACAGAAACTAATCAGTAGAGAGATCTACACTGTGCCACCAACAATAATGGTTCATTTCTCCCAAAAATGACTAGTATAACACATAGGTAGTTCTGAATTCAATTTAAAATGAACTAAACTTATCTTCCGGTGATGGGTCCACTTTAACTTTCATTCACTGTAACATTCCTACTGGCTTTGACATGGATTTAAAGGAATATACCAAATATATTTCATGAAAATGTCTGAACTGTTGCACATGGGCAAAATGCATAAAGTTCATAAGTCACGTTTAATGCTGCAGTAATATATAAGCCACCAGGTTTAACCAACTGGATACATTGATGATGTATTTTGCATACAAGGGGTTAAAATTAGGACCCCACATCCCACATTGATAAAGGTGCTAATTAACTCTGTAGCTGTAGGAAAAGGATAAGTCTTTGTTTGAGGTTGAATAATGAAATAAAATACCTTTCATTATGTGTTAGAAAAAAACAGCCCATTAGAAATTGCATTCATCTGCTTAACTGTCACACTAGTTCCCTTGCCTGGGTCTCATTAACCCCTTGAATGCAAGCTGCTTCCAACTCATTGCTGTTTTCTCTAGAATCCAAAAGATCGCAATTGTTTCCAGACATTTTTGTTGTTCTCAATCCACAATGCACTCCCCCTCTCCTTTTTTTAGTCAAATGTAATCCTTTGTGTGCTTTTTAGCATTGTTATTGTTCTACATTTTATTTCATTTGTAATACATTTGAAAAAAAAATGCATTAATTCTACTTTTGTATCACAAATATAAACATTCCAGACTGTGCTGTTCACAAGTCTTCTCTCAACTTGGCAAAACCCTCTGCTCTATAGGGGAAAATTAACATTCTGAAAATGTCCATTGGATAAAAGTGATTGTTTACCTTTATACATAAAGCCCTATGGCCCATAATTGTAAAAGCTCAGTTATTCTGGGATAAACCAGCTGCAACATAGGGAACAAATAAAAAGTCCTGTTAAATGAAATGGGTCAGTTGGTTTACTCCAGAATAACTGACTAAATGGTGCAGTTCTGAAACAAACCAACCATATTACTTGGGGAAATAAAATGTCCGCTGTTATGAATGGGGATTTTATTCGCTTTAATGCTAGGTCTTCAGTACATTGCCTTGAAATGCACTGGAGACAACATTCAGATGTTTAACAGTTCCATTAAAAGTGGACCTTTCACCTTAATTTGTTTGCGTATTTGAAAACTGCATTAAGAGCTGCCTATGTCATGATGGCCAAAAGACCTGCTAATGTACAGTTTAGGAGATATTCGTACTTGTTAGTATATGCTGATTGTGGTACCAGTGCAGTACCAGTGAGGTTTCATATGCAAATTAAGTTCTTCCTGTGCTAATGAAGCATTTTCAGTGACACTTCATATGCTAATGAAGCTCTGTACTCTACCAGGAAATTTTCTCTTTCACTTTTGTCAGAAATAAAAGTGTGGCTATTTCCTAAAGTATACATCTGCTGGAATTTTGGTTAACATGACACAGTGGTAGTTTTGAAAACAGTTTCCAAGTTTGTAAAGAAAACTCATAGTTACACCTTAAATCAATTGAAATTTACAGACTTCTAATGTCAACAATATGGTTGTGAGCCTAAATCTTCCCAGGGGACATGCTCCCCCCTCCTCCATTAGGGAATTGCTAACTTAAAAAGCATGCACGTAATTAAAGTTCATATTTTGTATGTGAATTATATAGTTTAATATGCTAATGCATTTTATTTTTGTTAGTGACATATTTACCTTAACAACAGCTTACAGTTTTGCAGTCAGCGCAAAGGAACAGTTTAAGAAGCTGACCAGAATGTATGAGAACATGGAGAAACTTTACCAAAGTGTCATGGAGTACTACGTCCTGGATTCGAAGAAGGTCTCTGTGGAAGAGTTTTTCACTGATTTGAATAACTTCAGGATCATGTTCTTGGTATGTGCCCCCTCCCCTTTTTAGTGGGTTTCTGTGTACAAAGATATTTTGTACCAAGTTTCTACATTAATTTCCTGTGTCATTGCTTCTGTACATTGTATACTCAGATCAGCTCTGCTAAACTTAAATGCTTGTAAACAGGCCAGATTTTCTGAGCAATGTATAGTTCAGCATTTGTATAAGTAGGGCCATTTTAAGCCATTGCTGGGACCTGGGCAAATTATAAGATAACCAGTGTAAAAGCCCATGTACAACGGCCAAGGTCCAGTGAGGTAAAGAGACCGGTCCTGCTCTGCGTACTGCCGCCACCTCACTGGCCGTGAATGCGATGCGGTCATGCGCAGTAGACTGCCCAAATGTGTGCTTTCTGGCAGTCTCTACTGCGCATGACTGCATCGGACAAACATTCTGGCCTTTTATATTATAGGATAGTGCCCATTTAAGCTTTTGGATGATGTAGATATCTCCAACGCATTGCTTTGTAATTCATTGGAGACCTCTCTATCATCCAATGGGTTAAAAGGGCAGTGCTTCCTAGGCCAAAATTTTGACGTACATTAGCATGTATAGGGTAGAAAATAAATAAAATCTTTTCTCTTCTGTCCTTTGTGGAACATAGGAACCATGGGGTAATGTTCCCTTCCTCCACTATCTACTTTAACACCACTTGGACATGTCCAGTTTTAAAAGTGACCTGGTTACTGGAGGATATAAGGACAAATAGTCTCTTAGCAATCTTTTTTTATATTGTATTCTGAGTCTGTTGGTAGAATTCGGGGAAAATATGCATCTGTTTTTGATAGGCGAGATCTTTTGGCGGATGTTATTTGTGCAGTAGAGCAAATTAGGAAGTAGTGTAGTGCAGGAGACATGTTTCCTTTGTCATACACTGTATATTCCCATATACTTACAATACAGAAGGGATCCATTGAAGTAGCTATATTCTTTTGGGCCCGAATTATATTGAGGACTAACAGATGCACTTTTGTATCAATAAATGTATAATTTTAAATAGGATTGATCATCCTTTACAGCCATGTTGATATTATTATTTTTATATTATTACAAAATATATAACAAACTTTCAACCTGTTTAAAAAAAAAATAAATAAATAAAATAAAAAATGGGGTAGGGGGAGGCGTCTAGCCTGCATGTGTGTATCTCCTTAAGCAGTAACATATGCTGTACTCAGGTTCGTGTAGAAGGAATCACAAAAGTCTTTGAAACACTTCATGTGTTCACTAATATCACTAATTTGGATATGCTATAATCTGACGAGGTTCAATTCTGTAGCAAACAGATTGCACCATGGAGAAGAGATGAAAATCCTCAACAATTTAAATTGGGGTTTTTACTATTTGAAACCTAAAGTAGTATTTAAAGGGATAATACTTGACATGTAAAAAAAATGATGTAGGGTTTATCTCCCCGAGTAAAACAAGGGTACTCCCACTGCTGAGAGGTGTTTTATTAAAAAGTTATTACAGCTCAAAGTTGAAATATTTTAGGTGCAAGATCACAGTGGCTCTACATCTTTTGGAGATATCTGGTCAACTGAGCAGAGCTTTCCATAGGATGGTGTAGCAACAGCACCAGTCTACAATTTCAGGCCACTGTGATATTGCACCTAAAAAAAATTCAAGTTTGAGCTGTAATAACTTTTGAATAAAACACCTTTCAGAAGTGGGAGTGCCCTTGTTTTACTCATGGGGATAAACATTACAATATATATCTTTTTTTTACATATTTACTATTATCATTCCTTTAATGCCTTTTTAAGTTCCCAGGTATGGTTAAAAGCCACATTTAAATCAGAGTTTTAGAAGTGTTATTTGTCCCTTATAGTGCAGTTGGATTTGCCTGAATTGTTCCAGTTCTGCTTAGTGCAGATGTGAGATTTGGCCTTAACTAATGACAGCCAAGAAGTGTACCCATTTTTTTTTTTTTTTTTTTTTTTTTTTTTTTGGGGGGGGGGGTTAAGTAGTCTGTGTATGTACATATACATTTTTTCTTTGTAATGTCATTAGGGAGCTAGACTGTGAAACTGATTGGTGACTAGCTGCAGAACAAGCCATATCTGCTTAGGGTTGTCCAAACAGCCTCTCACATACATTGTCTTGAGACTGATATAATAAGAAGAATAAGGAAGTAAACCAAGCACATCACAGGGGACAAATAAACATTTCCCAAAATATCATTGATTTCAGTTGGGCTTTTATGTATTTCAGTGCTAGCCCTCTCTAACAGATTGCATGGAGACCTCACTAGAATTCAAGGGGGTTAAAAGTCCCAGTGAAATCACTGTGAATTTTTATTTGTCCAAAATAGTGTAGTTTTTCTCCATACATCAGCCTTACTGTGTTGTCATTTCTCTATACATTTCATGTATATATTCTAGTCTGGGAATTTAGGAAGGCATCATGTTTCAGCTATGGAATAAATTGCACTGAACACCATTACTGGCTAAGTCGTATAATATACTTTCTTTTCACAGTGACAAAATATGGCTCTATCAATACTCAGCCTGCTTTTTTGGTCTGCTGATAAGGTTTTATATAAAAGAAGACTTATAAAGTCAATATTATTACTTTGGTTCCCCCCAGTTACCTACTGTATAAACACTGCATGTAGGAAAGTTATTTACAATTAGCAGATTTCTTTCTGAGAAATGAAAACCACATTGTAAATATATGGTAGTGCTTTTGGGCAGATCTGAACCTATATATAGTCTGGAAATGCACAATTTACTATCCATATTATTTTATAATGTTTGTCTGTTCCTGTGACTGTAGTTAAGAACTTTTTATTTCTTTTATTTCCAGTAATCTTCACATTGACTTCTAGAGAAAATATATAATGACAATCTAGTACAATAGCTTTCCTAGGAAGGTCGTCAAAAAGATTTCTACCCCGTCAATAATATAAGTGGACCTCTGCCATTCTACACAAAAAAATAACCTTCCTGCTTTCACCCCCAATAAGCTATTAATATAATTTCTTACCATACATAATTTACTGAGAGAGGATAATGCAGACACACAGTTGGAGTTCATAGAGCTGCTGTGTAAAGTTAGAATTATGTGACTAAAGAATTCACACACAACAATACTCAATGCACCGTCACGCTACAAAAACACAGGAGGACTCGTGTTTCATTATTATTATGGGCTCTAGATGTCTATAAATGGAAAATATTAAAGTATTTAGAATATGAAATTTAACATGCTCCTTCTGGTCCCTGGTAGACCTTCTATGTTTCATTCACAGCTATGTACAATTTATGTGTGTATGTACATGTGTATACAGTTTGTGTGTGTATGTATATATAATATACAATATGGAATGGATATCAAATCTCCATACTCCCATATTGAAATTACAGCTTTTGATGAGGTAGAGGCTGAAATCTAGACTGATCATGTCAGACCATTTTCACCATTAATAAGATCTTGTAAGCAATAATATTTAAAGGGATAGCAATGTTTCACAAAAACAGCAGCTCCAATTAATCTTCATAGTATTTGAGCCACAAAGAGTGTTATATCAATACTGTCAGAGTTGTACTTCAAGAGTAATCAAATGATAAATTATCCCCCTTCTGTCCCTTTTACCTAGTGTAAGCCACCTCTCCTCAGATGTGGAATCTAGTCATAAGATTAGACCTCTCACAGCAAAGGACACTCTTCTCACTGTGAGAGAAATGAAAACCCTGCCCCCCTTGACAGGTTTTACCCTTATGCTAATTGAATATTGTCCCTCTCTGCAATCCACTTGGACACTACCCTGCTGCTCTGAGGTGAGCAGTGTTACATCAGTAAAAGGGGCGGGAGGGGGATACTTTATCATTCAATTACTCTTGAACTACAACTCTGACAGTACTGAAATTACACTCTCCTTGGCCCAAATACTATGAAGATTAATTGGAGCTTTTTTTTTTTTTATTATGAAACATTGCTATCCCTTTAAGTGAAAGACAAATAGAACATGTCTTGGAAAAATAATTAAAAATAAAAAGTGGTAAATGCCATGATAGCATAAGTCTAAACACAGGGTTGGATTTGTCAATAGGCAGACAAGGCACTTGCCTAGGGCGCCCAATTTTCAGGGGCGCCTGGCATGGCCTTGTCACGCCCACCATTAATTTTTTCCCCAGGGTGCATAATAATAATGCTGTATCACACTGCCGCTTAATTTGAAATAATTATGCTGTGAGTGGTGCGCCTGTGCTTGCTCACCCTTGAGGGCACTTGTACAGCGACAGACGTCACATTAGTATGATGTTCCTGATCCTGTTGGTTGCCTTGTACCTGCAGCTGTGTCTGTGCTACCAGGGCCGCCTTATGTGACCCACTGCTGCACCAAGCCTGAGTCCCACTGCCTCCATTCTCATTGGTCACTTCGCCGGGACCTCCTGTGACATCACGACGCTGCCGACACATGTAGTCAAAGGCAGCCACGCAAGCTACACCGAAGTGCACAAACTGCCATGGGAAAAAGCCCATGCCCAAGATTTGGCGCCTGTCAGAATGTTGAGTGTGGTTGGCTTCATGGAGGTACAGAGACACGTACAACAACAGCACAGGCTCCAACAGTTGTTGGAGGATGGGTGGCAGGAGCAGCACACAGTAGTAGTCCCCCCCCCCCCCAACAGCCTCAAGTGCAGCATCAGGCTTGTATGCATTGCCCATAATTATTATTTGTGATGTAATCAGGATCAGCACATTATAATAGTTTCTCCATTCTTCATGTACTCATCAATATTGCCACGTGATGACATTAATTTTATTAATGACATAATTATTCCAAATTTATTTTAATGATAAATATGCTACTTGCTGCCTAAAACAACATTGTTTTTTTATATAAAATATAAATTGTATTACAAAAGATTTTGATGTGTGAGCATACCACATTACCTCAAGTAGATGTACGAGCTATGTGGACAGATAATTCGCCTACATAACTCTACATGGTATAAAACAAAATATGATGTTCATCGGTGATTGTGTACAATCATGCCTAATCAGAATGAACATACACCATAATACCAGTAATGCCACATTACGGTGAAATTTGTTTGTACAGACAACACACAACATATACTGCAAGAAGACTGTATAGTGATGAGTGGACACATACACCACATGAAAAAATACAGGTGATCTTCCTTCAGTGTATGGTGTGGTTTGTCTGTACAATCAAAATGTACTGTAATGAGGAATTACTGGCATTATGGCTTATGTTCCCTCTGACTCAATTATGCGTAATCGCCCATGGACTTTAGATTCATGTATATATGTGAATAATTTGTCCATATGAGAAAATCTAAAACTGGGAGTGACCACAAGTGGGTGTAGTTAATGCAGGGGTATGTCTAATTGAGGGGATTGCTTGGGGTGGGGAAAAGGCAGGGCTGGGGCGCCGGAGGGTGTTGTGCCTAGGGGCGCCTGAGATGTAAATCCGTCCCTTTCTAAACACCCATTCCAGTTGTGCTTTTAGATGTGTCCATATATCATCAATCACATTTTAAATTATGTGCAAAGTTACTTTGCATCCACCTGCCATAAACTGAAGTGATTCTAGTTAGCCCTAAATAAAATCAGTTGCACCTGTAGGGTTTGCTTGAATGTTTCTTGGTTGCTTACTTCAGAGATAGCCATGGTCCGCAAGGAGCTAACAAATAGTATCAGGATCTTATTGTTGAAAGGTGCAGATCAGGTGAGAGATAAAAGAGAAGTTCAAAGGCATTACATATATCATGGAACACTGGCCTTACCAAATGGAGAAAATATGGCTACACAGGACATTGCAAAGATCATGTCCCTCTAGAAATTATAAGGGGTCAGTTTTTCAAAAATCATTGCATATTGATTTCAACAGTCAGTTCACTCTGTATTTGCTAAAATGTACCCTATAATGCACTTAAAATATAATTTCACTTTGAATCTAGTATAGAATATATAGTTTTAACATGATTTGGAAGTTTTATTAAAAGGTGTGTTACATTAGAGGTAAATGTGTTGCCTTTTTTTCACTCTCCAGTCTCTACAGGTGCTTAAAGAAAAAGTCCCAGGCCTCATTACTTACACACATTACTAATAGGTACTGCGTGTTTGTTAAAGGTTTCTGTCAATGCTTGAAAAAGTAGAAAGATTATTTAACGGATGTGCAGCATGACATGCCTCTCGATATCACTGTTACTTACAAGGAACATTGAACAGTAGGAGCAGAACTGAACAGCATCATTGTACAGCAAGAAATATTTTCCAACCGTTAACATAATTTTGAAGGTGTATGAGGGAGCACAGGCTATCAGATGACTTACTAGAAAACACAAAGATACTTCAGATAAAACAGTCTCAAAACTTTTGCAGGGTTGCTTTTGTAATGATCTAATCATTAATGCAGCAATGATAAAATATAGTTTTTTGGTGAAGGAGAACAAACTCCTCATAATAATACCCCCTTCCCACACACACACTTGCTTATCTATGGCCACAAACTCTTAATGGCCCGTGTGAAAGTTGTTCTTGTACTTTTGTCCAAGAGAGAACATCTTCAGTGAGTCCTAAATGTCATGTCCATGGAGGCAGTCATGATACATTTAGCAGGACCTCAGACTCTGCTCACTATGCATGATAATTGTATCCCTTTAAAGGCCAGTGGGTTGTGGCCATAATGATTTTCTGTCCATAGTAAGGTAAATGGAAGGTGTTAGATATCTTTTAAACAGAAAAATATGATGTAGCTTTCTATGTCGTCCAATACAGGTTACTGGTAACTTTGGGTAGGCGATCTGCCCCTTTAATTGTAGGCAGGAACAATTCTAGAATTGTATGCAGAAGGTGGAGCCTACCTTCCCTCCTTGGCTGCAGCTAGCCAACCAGCTCCAGAAAGATTTGTTCCTTGGTGAAGACACAGGCAATAGAACAGTTCTGCTATAGTTTTAGAATTTTTTTTATTTTTCTGTTAGAAATGGAATACCACCATTAGGCGGATTACCATAACTGACAATGCCCTTAGATGTGGCTAGCTCGGTAACCAGGTGCTTTTTTTTGGACCTTAAGCCTTGTGGGGGAAAATATTGGCTACAAGTTCTTTGCTCAGGAGTTGCCCACTGAGGCAGCTTCTTAATACATGGTAGTCTGAAGACAGAAGATCTGCAGGAAAGGTGAGCAACCCTTTGAGTGCTGCAGGTCCACATGTCCCACAGTGCCCCTCCGCACAGGGTTTTACCTTTTAAGTTCCTATTGCACACTTCTGCACTCATTGGGTCTATCTGTATGTCTGTTGGGTATTTTGGAACAGGGTTATGTGGTACTTTAACCCTTTAGCTGCTAGTTTTGCATCTTTTGGGGGGGTTTCTGACACTTTTCCTACTGGTTCAGTGTTTTTTTGGGGGGTATTCTAACATGTTCAGGTGTTCCCACTGTGTCTCTCTCCTTGCTAAGGACACTTGTTTCTCTGGCATATTTTGTTTCTCTTACGGATCATGCAGACAGAGACTTTGATTCTTTATTGAAGATGAGCTTTGTGGACAGTGGTGGCACCCTGCGACCCTATTTTGTTGTAACCTTGGTCACTAGAACTATGGCTCTCTGGGTTGAACAGCTTTCAGATGCCATTCACGGGGATGTTCCCAAAGATGGTATCCAATACTTTTATGAAAGTATCTGCCCGCATACCCTCTGAGGCAAAGAAGTGCATGCCCTTATTTGATTGTTTTGTATACAGTAAGTTGAAATTCCTGTGCTCATCCTTTTCCATCCCTTTTATCAGTTTTGTTTCATGCCTCTTTACCATTTTCAGTTCAATAATGAAATTTTTAGCAACAGTTGCCGAAAACTGTACACCACATTCCAGATGAGGTCTTTCCAAAGCCCTTCAGCTGTCCGAAACATTAATCATCAAATTCAGCATGCTGCAAATTTTCCACTATTGAAATTCTCTGGGAAGTTGTTGCAAAGTATATCTCCGGTATAGCCATCCCTGTTCCTCAAGAGCTGCCAACAGTGCATACTTTCAGATTATCCCAAAATGAGTACAGCAGACTAATTAGTCTACCTGTGCCTCAGCTGGGATATCCTAAAAACATGCACTGTTAGTTGTTCTTGAGGGCCACAGTTGGTTACCCCTAGTATACACTGTGAACAACTTAATCTAAGCTACAAAAAGGTTCAGTTCACCCTATGTCATATTAAAGGCAGGCTATACCTTTAATTTGTTTAATAGACTTACCTAGCTGCCTTTCATGCAAAACAATGTTAACTACTGTATTTGAAGTAGTCTGCTGAAGTCTGTACAGGTACATTTTACCATCTTGAGATTGCTTACATGACCCTTTAGAATCATTACAGGCCTTTCTTTATGGATACAGCCACAAAGACAGACCAGCGCATGAATCTAAAGCATCATGGAAACCTCCTCAAAGTAGTAAAACATCCCTATTTGGATAACCTTGCAAAAGCAATTAATTGTACACCCCTCTGGTCTTTAAAGGTTAAATAGTAAGCAGAGTTTGTAGCGCATAGTAAAAGTAAATATATATACTAAACTGCTGGAAGAATGACCCCTGTCAAGATAAGTCCTTCTGAGCTATTTAGTCCTTGAGGAAATTTCCTCTTTACCAATAAAGTTTCAAATTAGTAGACAGGCTTTATTAGTATATAAAAAAGAAGCAAGTTAACACGTAGTATTTATCTTTCTGACTCATTATCAAGGTAGCCAGTACCAACGTGTAAGATTTCTTCAACATGTAATGAATTCATCTTTACAAAACCATGCAGTACCACATTTCTGTTGTCAAACTGTATGTTACTGTAAATCTCAGTACTTTTTTTTTTAATTATGCAAATTTAACCAATGCTTATTTTTTATTTTAATTATGAAAATTAGAATTGGCTACCACATGCTGCACTGGTATCTCGAAGAGCAGTTACAGAAGAAGAGGCATGAAATCTGATCTCATAAGCGACATGCTGATTTAATGACTGCATTATCAACTCTTGTTGGCTAATTTCCTTTCACTGTACTTTCCATCAGTTCCCCTAAAATATAATTAAATTGATTGTTTAGAGCATTAGAGGGCATTTGGGAATTATTTTACACTTTTGTTTGAGAAGCAGTGTTTACAAACTTGCCAGTTAGTGATGATTTTCTTTAAAGGGATAAAAATGGTTTCTTTTTAATGATGTCACTCTTTTTTGTTCTTTCATACCCACTATCATTAATACTCACTAGATTAAAAGTGTTTAATATTCCCCCTTACTCCCTTTCCATGACGTCATCCTCTTCTTCAGTGAAGGGGCTGACCTGGTTCTCAGTTGCCATAGCAGCCCACCTGGCGTTCAATCACAGACACATTTGCCACCATGTGAGCAGTTTTAATGAATCCTAATCACATTCAGTGCTGTTGATGCATTAAAACTATTTACGGTACTTGGAGACCGATATCTGTGTGTGAGAGTGGGGAAGTTGCCATATGAAGCACTTGATCTAGTGCAGGGCTGTCCTTTTTCATTCATCAAGGGCCACCAACAGGCCAGGATTTAAAGGGATAGTAATACTTAAAATGTAAAAAAAAAAAAATGTTGTAGGGTTTATCCCCCTGAGTAAAACAAGAGTACTCCCACTGCTGAAAGGTGTTTCATTCAAAAGTTATTAATTTTCAAAGTTGAATTTTTTAGGTGCAATATCACAGTGGCCTGAAATTGTACAGTGGCGCTGTTGCTACACCATCCTATGGAGCTTTATGGTCCCCGGGACCAAAGCTGTCCATAGGATCGTGTAGCAACAGTGCCACTGTACCATTTCAGGCCACTGTGATATTGCACCTAAAAAATTCAACTTTGAAAATTAATAACTTTTGAATGAAACACCTTTCAGCAGTGGGAGTACTCTTGTTTTTCTCAGGGGGATAAACCCTACAACATATTTTTTTTTACATTTTAAGTATTACTATCCCTTTAAGGATTTCCCTGATTATGCCAGGTGAGTTAATCAGTGCCTTATTCAGTTTAATTGACTAACCTGTGCTTAATCAGATAATCCTTAAATCCTTTCTTGTTTGTGGCCCTTGAGGACTGAACTTGTAAAGCCCTGATCTAGTGAGTCACACGGGCTGGCATCAAGGTGGGAGGTGGAGGGGTATTCAACTAGTGATTATTAAATAGTATAACTGACAATCTGTCACATCCATTAATACTATAATGTGCATTTAAGAGAAAAGGTGAGCATTTTTATTTAACATCTTTTGAGACTGATATAATTAGAGGAACTGCACATCAACAATGTTGCATATCAGCTGCACCATAGAGAACAAAATAACAATTCACACTAACTTAAGTGGAGGCTTAATTAAATGGGAATCTTTATTTCTTTAGTCAATTGTGGGATGCAGGGGTCAGTGCAATAATGATGCCTCCTCCAGAGGCAGAATACTCAGTGATGAAACTCCTCCTGTATTCTGCCCTTTATAGATCTCCCAGAAGCTAGTTGTGTGTGTCCTCATGGAGCATCGGGCCATTTCTTTTGTGACAACATTATTGATAGTAATTTATTTTTATGTATACTCTTTTGGAATGTGAACAAGTGGATTGGGGTCTCAAGGGTCTCCTAAATTTGCCCTGTTCCTTGGACTATCAGTTTGGTAAAACTGAGAAGCAGAGGACCTATTCACATCAGACTTTAACACCCTACCACCTTCAGGTTTGTGGCCCCTAAGGCCCCGAGTTTTCCTGCACTTATGTACTCTTCTGAAGAGGACTCCACGGAGGATGAAACAGAGGAAGGGAAATATGAAGAGGGGGGATTCCTCCTATTCTTTTGGGGACCCCTATGAAGCTGAACCTGCCTCCTCTGTGGAGGGACTCATTAGAGCTGTCATGCAAACCCTTCAGGTATCTGGCACTCCTCCTGAGGGTCATTCTTCTACTGATGTATTTTAGAGATGTAAAAAGTCTTCTACTGTCTTTCCCAATGCCACTCTCGATCAAATCTTTCTGGATGAGTGGAAGACACCTAATAAGAGGTTGTCTCTCTTTAAGATATTTTCTAAGCTGTACCCCTTCTCAGAGGCAGCTTTGGCTCAGTGGGCTTCTCCTCCTTCCGTTGATCCCCCTATTTCCAGGCTTTCTAAATTCACTGTTCTGTCATTATCAGACATGGAAGGTCTTAAAGATTTGACAGGTAAAAAGCTTGACTATATCCTCTGGTCCAGCTTTTGCAGCCATTGGGGCTGCTTTGAGGCCTATTTTTGCCTCTGCCTGGGTTACCAGAGCTATTGCAGTTTGAGGAGAACATCTTTTGGTTGCTGTCCGTGATGGTACCCTAAAGAGGACCCTTTGGCCCTTATGGCCAACATATCATAAGCTCAAACCTATGTTACTGATGCTTTTTTGACGCTGTTAGGATGTCAGTAAAGGCTTCTGCCTCTGTTACTGCGCGACACACTCTGTGACTTAAGATCTGGTCTGCAGACCTCTCTTCCAAGAAGTCACTGGTTTCCTTGCCCTTTCAGGGCAAACCTCTTTTTGGTCCTGAACTGAAGCAGATCGTTAGTGATGCTACTGGGGGCAAGAGCGCCCTGTTACCTCAGATGTCCAAACACCCTACCATGGCAAGGAAACTGAGTCTTTTTTGTCCCTGCAAAACGGAAATCATATGCCCCTCAGGCCTTAACCTAGAGCCTCTGCCAAGCCCAAGCAGCAGTGGGAGTTTAAGCAGGCCACTGCCAAGCCCAAGTCTGGCAAGCCTGCCTCCGCATGACTTGCGGAATCCTCGTCCACAAGCCCCCATTGGCTGAAGTCTTCCCGATTTCCACAGTGTATGGGCAGACTCATTGTTGGCCAGTGGGTTTTGTGGGTAATATCGGAAGGGTACAGACTAGGGTTCAAGTCCCTTCCTCCATTCAGGTTTTTCCAGTTCACGGTTCCCCAGGGACAGCAAAAGTTGAGTCCATTCGAAGAAGCAGGTCAGTCTTTTCTGGACAAGGGAGTTATTGTTCCGGTTTCTCTTTAAGAGGAAGATTCAGGTTTTTATTCAAACCTGTTTGTGGTGTCCAAGAAGGATGGCGGCAGCCATCCCATTCTGGATCTCACAGTTCATATGTGGAGAATACTGGATTTGAGGTGGAGTCCTTGTGTTCTGTCATCACAGCTGTGTGCCCAGGAGAATTCTTGGCGTCTCTGGATCTACTGGACACAAATTTGCACATCCCTATTCACAAGGACAGTCAACACTATCTACGTTTTGCCTTTGGCTCAGAGCACTACCAGTTCACTGTTCTACCCTTTGGGCTGTCCTCTGCTCCTTGGGCGTTTTCCAAAGTTCTGGGGGCCTTGACAGCCTTCATTCATACCTAGGGGATTCAGATGACTTGTTACATGGGCAACCTTCTACTGAAGGATTCTTCACGGGAGTTCCTAGTCCAGCATGTCTAGGAATGTGCCCAGATTCTGATCCACCATGGGTGGATCCTGAACACATCAAAGTCCCCCCCCCCAGTTCCTTCCCAGGAGTTGATATTCCTGGGACCTAGGTTCAATACCCGTCTGGAGAAGGTCTTCTTAATGGAAGGCAAGATTCTGCAGATCATGCAGCTGGTGTCCCAAGCTCTAGAGTGGCCCTCGGCTCCAGTCCGGAAGTACATGAATCTTATGGGACACATGAAGCAGTACACACCAGAGAACTCCACAGACTCATCATCCAGTCGTAGCATGGGAATCAGGATCTCCTTGATTGGCAGCTCTCCCTGACTTCAGGAGTCAGACAGGATCTGCAGTGGTGGTTGCACAGGAGCAACCTGAAGAAAGTAAAGCTCTTTGTGATCCCAGAATGGACCTTGGTCATGACTCATGCCAGCCTGCGGGGCTGGGGTGCAGTTCTGGGTCATGTGCGGATCCAGGGCAGATGGACTATGGGCTCCCTTCATTCCGTCAATGTTCTTGTGCTATCCGACTCTCACTGGTCTACTGGTCCCTTCAGCTGAGGGGTCATCCGGTGAAAATACAATCAGACAACGCCACAGCCATGGCTTATATCAACAAGCAAGAGGACACACAAAGCGCTCAGGCTTGGTCCGAGGTAAAGTATATCCCGGATTGGGCAGAATCCCATATTCCGGCCATCTCGCTGTTCACATTCCAAGGGCAGAAAACATTTTGGCAGACTTCATAAGTCACTAAGTAGTAGACCCTTGAGAGTGGGAACTCCATCCGGAAGTGTTCAACCTGATTGTGCAGAAGTGGTATCTCCCATAGATATACATGGTGGCCACAAGGAACAGCAGGAAGGTTCCAGTGTTTTGCTCTCATTGGAGGGACCCACAGACCCAAAGGCAATTCTGTGGCTCTTTCACCTCGCTTACATCTTTCCTCCAATCCCTCTGATTCCCAGGGTGCTCCGTAAGATAAGGATGTACATTCAGACGGTCCATAATGGATCAAGAGAGCGTGGTTTGGCGAACTGGTGTGTATCTCCATCCACGATCCATTTCCACTGCCACCCAGACTGGACATCCTCCTTCAGGGCTACCTCTGGAAGGAGGATGTGGAGAAGCTGGCTTTGATGGCATGGCTGTTGAAGCCTCCATCCTGAGGAAAAAAGGATTATCCCTTGAGGTTGTCTCCATTATGATTCAGGCTACAAAGCCTGTCCTCTAAGGCCTACCAAAGGGTTTGGTCCATTTTTCACTCTTTGAGTGTAGATCGGGATCTGTCTTCACAGTAGTTTGACCTTCTGGTTGTTCTGTCCTTTTTGCAGGATAGTGTGAACAGCGCTTATAATTTGAAGTCCTTTGCTGCTAGCCAGACCTGAAAAGTTACTCGCCACTGCAAGCCAAAACATACCCACCAAGGCTGAATTTCTACTCACCAGGGATAAATTTTCACTCGCCATTGGCTAGTGGCGAGTGGAAATGTTGAGCCCTGTGTGAACAAACTACTCAGTCTGAGTTTCTTGAAGGTTCAGACTTCTGCTGTCTCTGTTTTTCCTGAGACATATTGCTATCTTGCCAGATGTCAAGGTGTTCTTTTAAGGGGTCACCCATGCTTCCCCTGCTTACAAAGCTCCAACTCCTCTGTTGGACCTTAATCTGGTTCTGGGTGTCTTGCAGCGGCCTCCTTTTCAGTCCCTTGGTACCATTCCCTTACGTCTTTACGGGCTATATAGGGCAGAATGTTGTATGAGATTCTTCATTGAGTGCCCTTTCTACTGTAGTAGTTCATTACCCCATTGGTCCACCCATCCCTCAGATGGATTAAGAGAAAAAGATTAATTGGTAAATAAGTAATGAAATTCCCTTTTGTCCCTTCTGGTTCAGCTTGTTTGTTTCAGTACCTCTTCGTACTTTAGCAACTTTGAGTACCAAGTGCTCAGAACAGCCTTGTGCCCCTCTCTACATTCCTGCATAAGGTCCACTATGTTTCCGTAAAAGAACCATTTTATTTCTTTATAACAGGGGTGAGTATGCTGACAACCTACACCTGCGAAGGTCCTTAGGTTGCCCATCTCTGCTTTAAAACGTATATTTCCAGAAGCAGTGTATCGTAAGCCATCAATTGCTCTGTTTCTAATTTATTTATTTATTTGTTTTTTTAACTCTTCATGCTTGAATGCATCTGAGATTTTTACGCATATTTAGAAAACTGAATAAGATTTGGCTCAAATGGGAGAAATATGGGCAAATGTAGGGTTAGTGTATTTTGCTCCATTCATTCTGAGCTTCCCTATCGCTAAAATAGAATTACGGTTGCCAACTGTAGGCAACTTTATCATTTGGTAAAATTTAATGAACTTGGAAGAGTCCATAAAAGATTTGCATGGGCCAGTAAAAATTAGCAGTCCATAGAAATGTCAGTAAAAATAGATTGAATAAAACATCATTAATCTGTTACTGAATGTAGAGAGAGTTTATCAAACCATAGATATTCTATCCTCTATTCCACCATTTTGCAACACCTTAGTGTCAATCACCTAGGATAATTCTGGACTGAACCATCTACATCTGGGGACAAATGCAGTTGCCCTTTCATTTAAATGGAGCTTTTAACTCCAGTGAATAACTGAGGTCTCCGACACATTGAAAATCAGTGCCTTGGAGACCTTTCTCGTATTCAAGAGATTAAGGGCTAGATTCTATTACAGGTGCTATTTCTAGCTCTGCTTTTATCTCCAGTTTTCCCCATAGACTTCAGCAGGAAAATGTTTGATAAAACAGGAGGTAACATTTAGCACCTGCAATAGAATCTGGCCCTAAAAGCCCCCTTTAAAATTATGGCATTTTTTTATGTGTCCCTGTATGATGCAGTTGGTTTCTCCAAAATTGCTCCAAATATTATTCTATCTGTCTCTGAGATCAGTGAAGATGTTCATGCTCTACTTTTATTAATGTAAAGAGGCATAATGCCTCTTGATACATAAGATCAAGGTAGTCTTGATACATTTGAAGTATGCCATCTCAATAATTTGGAGTCATTTGTTACAATTAAATTGGACACATTTTGAAAGAAATGCCCAACTTACATAGTAACATAGTAGATAAGGCTGAAAAAAGACATGCGTCCATCAAGTCCAGCCCATGCCAATAACACCCCTGTTGATCCAGAGGAAGGCAACAAAAAAGCCCTCTGGAGCAATTTCCAATGTAGGTGTGTGTGTGAGTGTGTCAAATAGTTCCCCGGCTCAATATCCTATTTGCTTTGAAGCCATCTGTCATAACTGTCAATATTGTTCTGTGCTAGATAGGCATCCATTGCTTTTTTGAATGCAGTTACATTATCTGCAAGCACAGCATCCCGAGGCAAAGAATTCCATAGCCTTACCGCCCTTACTGTAAAGAATCCCTGCCTGTGTTTTAGTCGAAAGCGCCTTTCCTCAAGTCTTAATGGATGACCTCTTGTTCTTAGCTCAGCTCTTTGCATAAATAATTCATTGGATAGTTCTTTGTATTGGCCTTGAATGTATTTGTAAATGGTAATCATATCTCCCCTTAGACGTCTCTTTTCTAATGTAAACAAACCCAGTTTGGCTAGTCTCTCTTTGTAACTCAGATCCTCCAATCCCTTTATCAGTTTTGTTGCACGTCTCTGCACCTTTTCCAGTTCAGTAATGTCTTTTTTTAGAACAGGCGCCCAAAATTGTACTCCATATTCTAGATGAGGCCTAACCAAGGATTTATACAGAGGTAGGCTAATATTAGCATCCCTTGCTTCTACACCTCTTTTTATGCAGGCTAGTACTCTATTTGCTCTTGCAGCAGCTGAGTGACTCTGCACACTGCTGTGAAGACTATTGTCTATCAGTACACCTAAATCTTTCTCTAATGAGGATTTCCCAAGTTGTTTCCCATTTAGAGTATATGTAGCAAGTTTGTTTCTACAACCCAAATGCATAACCTTACATTTATCTACATTAAATGACATCTGCCACTTTTCTGCCCATTCACTTAGTTTATCTAAATCCTTCTGTAGGGAAAAAACATCGAGCTCTGTATGTATTTCCTTACATAGCTTAGTGTCATCAGCAAAGATTGAGATGCTACTTTCAATTCCCACTTCTAGATCATTAATAAACAAATTAAAAAGCATTGGGCCCAGGACTGAACCCTGCGGTACCCCACTTATAACCCTAGACCAATTTGAAAAAGTTCCATTTACAACAACTCTCTGCCATCTATCATTTAACCAGTTCTCAATCCATGTACAGATACCACCACCCAAACCGAAGCCTTTTAATTTATGCAGTAACCTGTTGTGAGGCACTGTGTCAAAGGCTTTTGCAAAATCCAAGTATACTCAAAGTAATTGAGTCTTATGTTTTGCTGTATTAGCACTAAAGCTCCAATTTTTCATCAGTTTACACCAGTGTTTCTCAACTCCTGTCCTCAGGACCCACTAACAGGCCAGGACATAGGGATTTCTCTGCTAGAGCACAGGTGTGGTGATCAGAGGCTCATTCACATTGATTAACTCACCTGTGCTCTATGTGAATGAGCCTCTGATCACCACCCCTGTGCTCTAGCAGAGAAATCCCTAAGTCCTGGCCTGTTAGTGGGTCCTGAGGACAGGAGCTGAGAAACACTGGTTTACATGCACCCTTCTCACCTCAGTTATTGAATGCCTTAAACATTTCATGCTCAACACACACACTCACCCCACTTTACCCCCTCTTCTTACTGCTCCCTTACACGCTCCCTGATACCTCGCATGCATGCCTCCCTTCCAAATTCCATGCTGTCCTCATTTATTGATTTCCTTTTACACTCCTTGATCACCTCTCACTTAGGATTACCTCATTCTGTTACACAGTCATCCTTCCTCACAGGGATCCTTACAATTTCCAAGCTACGCACACTTCCTTCTCCTCTTATACTGCACCCCTCTTAAACGGTTCATACTCAACTCTTGCACACTTACTCCCTTTCACTTTCTTGGCTCACTGAGCACTTTACACACGCCACACTCAATTCACACATTTCTGTTACACATTCCACGCACTAATCTCGCCCATTACACACTAAACTCACTGACTTCTCCATTAAACAGCCATGCTGCAACACCCCCTATTACACACTGCATTCTGTGACCCCACTTTTACACACTCTACACATTCCACTTCCTGTCCTCCCCCCAGTTTTACATCCCCCATCCTGACCCCCCCATTACAGATTCCACGCCCTGTCCCCCCAGTTTCACATTCCACACCCTGACCCCCCGTTACACATTCCATGCCCTGACCCACCAGTTACACAATACACTCTCTGCCCCCCTTACACATTCCATGCTGTGATCTCCCCTAGTTACACATTCCACACCCTGGCCCACCAGTTACACACTCCATGCACTACCTCCTTACACACTCTGTACTCACTTCACACAGTGGGCCTTATGCACAGAAGAAAAGGGGAGCAATTTTTGGGAAAATTGCACTGCACTACAGTGGACAAATGATACATAGCATTGCTTAGACCACTTTAGTTTTCAAGAGGTTAAATGTCCCATTGAAATCAATGAGAGTTTAGGGAATTTGTATATGTCCTCCTGTGGTGCAGTTTGTTTGCTTTAGAATTGCTAATCTCTTTTTGGAACATAAAGTCCAAGGTCACACTATTACTGTTTTTACGACACTCAGACCAAAGGTTAAAAATAAAACACTGTTTTATTGAGGGAAAAATAAGGAACAGTGCCCCTTGGGGCCAGAATAGGTAATAGCACGTATCAGACAAGTAATGGATGTAGTACAGGCCCAATATAATAGGAGCAAATAGCTTGCAACAGGAATCAAATGAAGGTAAAAAGGGTTAATGCCCAATACAAATAATCAGTCTCTGTTGTGGTGATTAGCCAACGCCCGGTGAATATAAACAGTCCAGGTAGTGCTGAAAGCAAGCGCTCGCAGTGCGACTGAACTGGATCACTATAAGATAACTGTACTGTAATATGCCCAATAGTATAGCAAGAGCTGACTGGTGCTAGAGCCAATAACACCCCTTGGGTGCGGTAAAGGAGGAGAGACACTGCAAGAGCCAATGGGACCAGTGCCAAGCGCACCCCTTAGGTGCAGTAACAGAAGAGACACTGCACAAGCAAATGGAACCGGAGCCAGGAGCACCCCTTAGGTGTGGTAACGGAAGAGACACTGCACAAGCAAATGTAACGTGAGCAAAGCGCACTCCCTGGTGCAGTATGATGGTACAACACTGTGAGCAATAGGAGACCAGAGCCGAGACACCCTTCCGGTGCCGAAACGGAGTAACACTTTGCAAGAGCTAACTGAATGCCCAATAGCACCACACGGTGCAACGACTGCAAGGAAACGAGCACCGTAGTTGGAGATAACAGCTCTGCTAGTGTAAAACGGATAGGCTCGGTGATGGAGGCAACAAGCTCATCAAGTGTTAAATGGCTCAGAATCGGAGGCAGCAAGCTTGGCAAGTGTACACAGACAGGCTCGGTAACGGAGGCAACCAGCACAGCAAGTGTTCTCTGAAAGGCTCGGTAACGGAGGCAACAAGCTCAGCAAGTGTACGGACAGGCTCAGTAAAGGAGGCCACAAGCTCTGCAGAGGAAGTGTGATCAGTCAGTGCAACACTGCAAGCACAGTTAAGAATGTCGCCAGGCAAAGAGATACAAATCTCGCAGGAACACTGGAATTAATCACGGAGCAGGAACGTCAGCCAGAGCCGGGTCAATCACAGAGCAGGAACTTCAGCCAGAGCCGGGTCAGTCACGGAGCAGGAACGTCAGCCAGAGCCGGGTCAATCACGGAGCAGGAACAACAGAGTAGTCAGACAGGCCGAGTCGGTACGCAGGAACACAGCAACAAAATGCGCAGCTACAGGAACACCACGAAAGGGCACCTGACAGGTGCCATAGGCCCGGTAAATAAAGGGACACCGTGGGCAGGCCAATCAAGCTCTGCCAATGGGAGAGCACCACAACAGAGAGTGACAAGTAATCACGGGAACTGTGATACACGCTTCTCCTTGCACTACTCCATTCCCTTACAACTAGATATCTGTAGGTGCCATAGTCCTCACAGGGCCTTGTTTGCTCTAAAGTGAAGTATGTAAAGAGCAGACTGAGGGTTGGTCTGGGTGCACATGCTGTGTAACTAATGTAGGTTCAACTCATCAGCTGTTTCTTTGTTTTGGTAAGCTTTAGTGTCAGCTGGAGGGCTATTGGTACAAAAAAAAAAAAAACTATCTTGAAGTTTAGACAGATAGTCTTTGTCTGTGTAAACGTCTCTAAAACAAGCATTATATTGCATTATAAAAGAAGCACTGCTACAGGGACTTGGTGGGTGCACACTTGACAACTTGATATACGCACTTCAGCAGAGAGAGGCATATGAGTTCTGCAGTATTGCATCATTAAAATAATAAAAAGAGCGCAAGAGGCCCCAAAGGTGTGGAAAGAAGAGTGCACTAGCACACCTCACAAGCACTAATAAGTAAAACATAAATCTGTATATTTCTGCAACACACACACACACACACACACACACGACATAATGCGTCTTCCCAATAACTTCTCCACAAATCTTTGTGGCAGATGACGTGTATAAATAGCAGTTGGGAGAATTGCTTTCTTAGCTATAATAGACCTGAGTCTAGGTAACGTTTCTGTGTGCAATGTAAGTAGTCTAGAAATAGATCTCCTTAGACCAGGGGTTGTGAACAAAAAAAAAACACACACACACACACACACAATATGTTTCAGGGAAATGACAGAGTAAATGGGTTTTTCAGGGTAAGTATATAATCTGATAACGCCTCCCTTGATGTATAGGTTAAAAACAAACAACTACGATAAATCTGATTAATCAACTGGCAAACGCATGCAACATTATGCTGGTAAAAACAAATTCAAGAAAACATGGCTATTTTAAAGAAGAGAAAAAACTTACCCCATTTTTTCAGATAAAATTATTTTCAATTTTAAAGCTTATTGAAATACATTGAGGGGATTCTGTTTCTTTAAAGGGATACACTTGCTTTCAAAATCACATTACTCTTATGTCCTATATGGAACACAGGACACATCTCAAAGACAGGGTTTTGTGGGTGGAGACTCCCTACTCCTCCTCCAGCTCAACCTCCTCTCCACTCCCCAGAATGAATGTATCCTGCGTAGAGATCAGATGGCAGGGTACACCCTTCATTTTTAGACATGTATTATTATTCTTATAGATATGAGGCTGTCACAATTTCCCCATTAGGCAGGTTACCATTACTGAGCTTCCCCCTGGAGTGGGTTGACCAGTGTACAGTTGCTGAGTGGACCCTTGCAGCCCTCTGGAGGGAATCTTGTAGGTCAAGTTTTCCCTCCCAGCAGAGTCTCTTGTTTGCTTTCAGCTGCAATGTTAACCTGAAGACAGAAGACTGGTTAGTAACCCTTTGAGTGCCTTGTTCCACATTTGTCCCAATCATGTGCCTATCCGTACAGAGGTGTTCTGAGCCTTTACAGGCTCCTACACTCATGCTCAATACCTACAGGGCATTGGAGTAAGGATGCCCGCAGTTTGGATGAAGTTTAACCCTTTTTATGCTGTTTACACTACTTTGTTGGATCCTGGGTGCTGTGTGACTTGTTTACATTTCCCCTTCACTTATCCTATGTTTAGGCCACCCTTTAATGTTACCTGGGGTATTTGGGTATCTGGGTCCCCTTAGTAAATTTGACCGAATTCAATGGAGTGACATCCATATAGTTACTTTATGTCAAGGGTACCAAAAGAGCCGGACAAGGCACGGCTGTTTCAGGAGGCAGTGGATTCACTGCTGGCAAAGAAGGTTCTGATCCCAGGACATCTCCCGGATTGTGGTTCAAGTTTCTATTCCATTCTGCCGGCTTTCATCCCATTTTGGACCTCAAATGTTTCAAAAAAATATGTGGTGACTACGTGCTTCAAGATGGAATCTTTACATTCTGTCATAACAGCATGGTGCCCAGAGGAGTATCTGGAGTCCCTGGACCTTCAGTATGCCTATCTACACATCCCTTTCCACCCAGACAGCCAACAATATCTGAGATTTGCCTTCAGCTCAGATCATTACCAGTCCACAGCTTTGCCATTTGGCCTGGCTTCTGCGCCTCAAGTGTTCACCAGGGTTATGGGGGCCTTTGAGGGTTTATTCACACCTTGGTAATTTCCATGACCTTTTGCTCAAAGCTCCCTCTGAGGCCCAGTACATCCAGGACTGTGGTCAGCTCTTGGTCCACAACTAGTGGATTCTGAACATGCTGGGGATGAGGTTTGACACCCACCAAGGGAAAGTCTTCCTGCAGGAGAAGAAAATCCTTCTGGTAATGCAGGAGGTCCTCAGGCCCTGGAGTGGCCCTCGGCCATCATCAGGGAGTATATGAGAGTGCTGGGCAGACTAGTGTCAATACTAGAGGCTGTGCCTTACTCTCAGTTGAACATGGTAAAACTCTAGAGACAAGTCATCTAGAGTTGGTCCAGGAATCTGGCACACCTGGATCGGCAGATAGTCCTCTCTCCGGAGGCCAGCCGGGAGCCTCAGTGGTGGTTGTCTCATTGCAACCTGAAACAGGGCAAACTGTTTGTGATTCCAGAATGGACTCTGGTCACAACGGACACCAGCCTGAGAGGCTGGGGGTTGTTTCTGGGTCACCTGAGGGTGCAGGGCAGGTTGACTCGGGTGGAATCTTTTCAGTCCATCTATGTCCTGGAACTCTGGGAGATCTCTCTCTGGACCTCATGTACTGGAACTCACTCTTGAGGGGAAGCCAGTGCGTGTCCAGTCTGGCAACAACCTAGCTGTTGCTTACTTCAACCTCAAGGGGGCACTCACAGGGCTTACTTGTTCAAAGTGAGGTATATTCTCGGTTGGGCAGAAGCCCAGATTCCTGCCATCTCCGTTGTTCACAATTCTGGGGTAGAAAATGTTCTGCTGAACTTCCTAAGTTTTCAAGACGTGGATCCAGGAGAGTGGGAACTCAATCCCTTCTGTTCCCAGGTGGGCATTCCTCTAGCCTTTGCATCGGACACTATTTCGATTCCATGGAACTTACACCTCGCTTACGTCTTTCTTCCATTTCCTGTTATTCACAGGGTGCTCTGGAAGATCAGGATGGGGTGCGATCGTAATTCATGTCGCTCCATTTTGGACCAAGAGGTTTTGTGGACCTGATCAGTCTTTCCATTCAGGACCCACTCCACCTTCCTCATAGGCTGGACCTCCTTCTCCAGGGTTATTTCCACTATGATTCAGGCCCGCAAGCCTGTCTCCTCCAAGGCCTACAATAGGGTATAGTCTGTTTTTCACATGTGGTGCATGGACAAGGCTTTGTCCTCACAGGAGTTTGACCTTCTTTTGGTGTTATACTTTTTTCAGGATTGTCTGAACAAAGGACTTGTCTTGAGCTTCTTAAAGGTTCAACTTCCAGTGCTGTTGGTGTTTTTCCTGAGGCATATTGCCGCCATTTGTGATATATGTGTTTTTCTGTACGGGGTGGTTCATGTCTTCCTTGCCTTTAAGACTCCCACTCCTCCACGGGACCTTAATTTGGTCTAGGAAGTTCTGAAGAGTTTTGAGCCCCTTGCTTCCATCCCTCTGCATCAGTTGAAGCTCAAGATGACTTTTCTTTTGGCAGTACTCTGCATCCTCAGAGTCCCTGAGTTGCAGGTTTTATCTTAGAAGCTGCCATTCCTGGTTTTTCATAAGGACAAGACACTGCTTCGAACCTTTCAGGAGTTTCTTCCTAAGGTGGTTTCTGAGTTTCACATCAATCAGGAGATTATTGTTCCTTCTTTTTGTCCTGACCCCAGGTCTGACTAGGAGAATTATCTCCATTTATTGGGCAGAGTTTTGACTTAAATTTGATGTGCACCGAACTCAGTCTTATCACAAGGCTGACTCTCTTTCGTAATTCCTCTGGGTCATGGGGCAAGTCAAGCTGCTTCCAAGGTCATTGTTGCCTCTTGGATTAGGGATACTATACCCCAAGCGTAAAAACCTGTTCCCTTCAAGGTAAATGCACATTCCACTAGGTTTGGGGGGGGGGGGGGGGCCTCTTGGGCCTAAAAGAATCAGGCCTCGGCTGAGCAGTTGTGCAAGGCA
The DNA here is from genome assembly GCA_037306005.1 of Rhinophrynus dorsalis. Classification (NCBI taxonomy): domain Eukaryota; kingdom Metazoa; phylum Chordata; class Amphibia; order Anura; family Rhinophrynidae; genus Rhinophrynus; species Rhinophrynus dorsalis. The sequence continues at coordinate 446,840,135 of CM074719.1, forward strand.
GCAATTTGGTCCTCTTTTCACACCTTTTCGAAGCACTAACTTGTCGATGTTCTGGCTTCAGCTGAAGCCATCTTTGACTCTGTACCCTATTGAAATGTTGCCCTCTATTTGGTGACCGTGAAAAGGGCGACATTCTGATGTTGCATGCTTAAGGGTCACCCTGCAATGGTCTCCAGATAGAACGTAACATTTCACCAGAATACCAGCAGTTTCTGGAGAAGAGGAGCAGGATAATGGCAGACAGTTCTCGAGAAAAGGCTGTGTCAAGGCGGGCAGTGCCTGGGTAGAGAGGTGTTTGGTAAAGGCAAGCAGTGCCCTGGAAGAGCTGCAGGGTACAGGCAGTAGTGCCCTGGGAGAGAAGCAGTGCCCAGGTAGGCAGATCCACTGTGCTTGGTTCTAGTGGTGCACTGTGAACTGCAGATCTGCACATGCAGGAAGTGAGCTCTGCAGATCTAGACGTGCAGTGTACGTGCTGTCATCCTCACACATCAGATAAGAAGTGGTGCCCTCTGGTTCCGAGGTGCTGGTAGTGCCCAGTGAGATCAGACTGCAGTATGTGCAGTGCAGTGATTCATACTATCTAGCACTACCCAGTGAATATGATGCTGGGGAGCTCCCAGGCACCTCCGCCTCCTCCCCTTCAGCTGTCTCAGTGAGCTCACAGACTGATGTCTGTCTCTATTTCAGTATGTGTGTGTGTGTTTACAGCTGCCTGTGTGTGCTGTAGGAGTCATCAGTCTAATTATATACATCTATCAGTAGGAATCTGGAGTCACAAAGGGCAAAATAAAAAAATTACCATAGAATACGCAGACGCATGTTTTAATAAGAACTTCTACATGGGCATTCAGTAAGATGCGGAGGCCTCCGAGCCTCCTTTTAACCCTTTGACTGCCAGACGTAATAAGCAACTGCACATCAGTTGGTATCCTGCGGCTGCCTTGATGCTCAGTGACTCCAACTTCCTACTCTGGGTCCTTGGTATCCTATGGAAATGTCACACTCTATTTGGCGACCATTGCAGGGTGACCCTTAAGCTTGGAACATCAGAACGTCACACTTTTGATGCGAGCGACATTCTGATGTCACCCATTTGAAGCAGGTGACATTATGAGGTTGCCCTTTTGATGGTTGCCAAATTGAAGGTGACATTTCAATAGTAAACCCTTTGGTTGGAAAGTCCGGCCCTTCCTGTCTAGGGACCTGCACATTTGGTTGCCTTACTGTTGTTCGGTGTCCTTTGAAACTCAGTGTTTGAGCTATTCTGATTCTGGATAGTCTTAGGTAACTCCAGCATCATTGGAAAGGGGCTTTCTTCTTTTTTTTTCCCCACCTCTGGGAATTCAGCGTTTGTATATCCCCATGGTACATGTGTTCCATATAGGACATAAGAGAAAATAGGATTTTATTGTTCTTACTTAATAAATCCTTTTCTCTTTAGTCCCTATGGAACACAGGTCTCCCACCCAGAGAAAGGGACCTTTGCTGTAGTCTTGCCTGCCTGGACTGCAAAGCCCTTTTAGAGTCTTCTCCTAGAAGATGTTCTTCTTTTTCTCCTTGACTTGTTGTGTGGCTTTGGTCTCATTTCATTCTGAAGAGCAAGGGAAGGGTTGAGCTGGAGGAGGAGGAGTAGGGAGTCTCCACCCACAAGACTCTTTTAGATGTGTCCTGCCCTCCAAAGGAGGAAACCATGGTACCTGTGTTCCATATGGACTAGGAAATGATTTAACAGGTAAAAACACTAAAATCCTATTTTATGTTATATTAGCCATTATTTATTTAGAAAACTAGTTTTTGAGATATTTAGATGTGTAGATTATGCCAATTAAGGCACTTCCCACCATGTGACACTTAACCCTTTCAGTGTTAAGAGATGTAATAATTAGAGTAATGAGCAGTGCCTGTTAGTAGGGGACGTAATGTAGGAATAAGACAGAAAGTATATGTATGGCATGCCTTAATAAGCATAATTTATATATCCAAATGACTCAAAAACTAGTTTTGTACATAAAAATGGCTAATAGCACATATGTGGCTTTGAAAGCTCTTTCAGAATCATTAAGTGGAAAATTAGGTGAGAGTGCTCCTTTAAAGGCTTTCTGAAGAAAAAAAAAAAAAAAGTAATGTTATTCTGGGGCAAAACAATGGTGCTATAGAGAACAAAAAAAAATGACCAAAACTCCCATTAACTTAACCCCTTGAGTGCCAGAGGGGTACACTCTGGCACTCAAAGGGTTAAATGGGGGCTCTCAAACACTTGCGTGCCAGAGAGGGCTAAGCAGTGTGTTGGATTACTCTAGAATTCAACAGGTTAAAATCCCCATTAAAATCAATGGGGGTGTTTATTTGTCCTCTGTGATCTAATAGGTTTGCTGTATAACATTTCCAATTGTTTCTTTCATTTCTGGACAAAACAACTCCACCAATACCATTGATTTAAATGGGGCTTTTTCCAACTTGAATGGAAGAGAGGTACCTAACTCTTTGCGTCTTGGTGTTTGGTCCTCTCTCTAGCATTAAAGGTGTCATAAGGGGTGTTATTGGTCCCTATGGTGCAACTAGTTTTCTGCAGATTTGCTATACTTTTCTTTCATGCTTAAGGCCATAGTTTCCATATAGTGTTGCACAGTGTTTCACCTGCTGTAATTAATGAACCAGGGAAAATGATGATGTAAAACATTGTTTTTGTGCATCCTTTAAAGTAATATTACCTAATGCGTGCAGACACGGACAAATATATACACACACACATATATTACTCACATTCACAGAGATATGAATATACACATGCATGCATATTCACATACGTGAACAAACACACACACGTATATTTACACACACCGGTACATTCACACGCACAAACGCAGATGCTCATATTTGCAGAAACCTAAAGACGCATGAACATGTGTACACGCATATACACAAACATAAACACATACACACAAATACATATTCACAGACACATGAACGAACACACACATTCACAGACACATGAACGAACACACACATTCACAGACACATGAATACACACACATGAGCACACATACTTTCACAGACACATGAACGAACACAAACACATATATTCATAGACACATGAATACACATTCCCAGACACATGAACACACACGTGCATATTCACACATGAACACATACTCACAGACACATGAATACATACATACATACATACACACACATTCACAAATAAATGAACACACAGATACATGAACAAACACACGTGCATAATCACACACATGAACACCTACACAAACCCATTCATAGACACATGAACACATGCATACTTGCAGACACATGAATGCATCACACATTCACAGACATATGAACACACATGCATTCATGGACACATGAACACACACACATGAACACACACACATTCACAGACGCGTGAACACACATGAATATAAGTGTGATGAATAGCAACTTTTGCCTCTGTGGACATGACATCCTGTACCGACTGAAAAGGTTATCTCTTGAGCAAAGGCACATGACTAAAACTCATTTAGAGGTGTTAGTTCTCCTTTAAAGAAATGTATTTGTTTGTGAATATTACTCAGGAAGCATATATTTTTCTTAGGTTGCTTGAAATGCTTGCTCTGTGCTTGCTGCTTTTGTTTCAGACATCTATTCAGGACAGTTAGAAATGGATTCTCATTCCCATTACATATGTTGTTGCACATTCACTGTTGGTAGAGAGCGATTGACTCGGATGTGCTTGCCTGTTTTTAAACAAAGCCATGTACTTATGGTAAATAGAAGTATAACAAATGTTAAAATGCAAGTATGCTCCTACAACTGTAGCCAAAAAGGTGAATATCATTCATTAGGAGCCGTGCAAATGGCTCATTCATTGATTTCTTATGTGCTCATCTGGTGTGCTGGGAAGTATGACTAGATCTTGAATTTGTTTGTTCTTTTGAATTTGTTACGTGCTTCATTAGAGTAGAAGAACAAGCAGACATATGTACCTAGACTGCAAACTTTGTAACGCATTGGATGCTAAATGTAGACTTCTCTAGCATTCAAGGGAATACAACACAGTTGCAGGTTCCTTAAAGGGATAGTAATACTTGAAAATAATTGTATTTTATATTGTAGCCTTTAAAAAAACATGAAAAATGATATGTCTTATCTCCCAAACCTTTATGGTTTGGAAGATATTCACATGTAAAATATTGTAAAACTAGTTGAACAGCCCGTTACACGGGCCACAGTGCCTCTGGCAGCCGGTCGCGGGGCAGTCACGCGCAGTACAGACTGCCCGCACCACTGCTGATACAGAGCTGGACGCTCCTTCGGAGCGCCCAGCTCTGTATCAGCCGCAGTGCGGGCAGTCTGTACTGAGCATGACTGCCACACGCGCAGCAGTGTCTACTGCGCATGTCGGGCGTTACACACAACTTAGCGAATTATTATATAGGATTCTATTTTCCTGGCTGTTTCAGCCAAGTCTGCCATCTAGTGGACAGATTTGGAATTCGGTCCACAGAGCAACCGGCAGCTCTTTAGCAGTGTGGAGATCACGATCTTTGAAAAGAACTACTTAATTGGAACTATCTACAAAGTGTGCCTGGCTTGAAAGCACACTTTGTAGACCATTCCAATTAAGAAATTCTTTTTAAAGATGGTGATCTCAGCACTTCTGGAGAGGCACAGCCGGTCCCGGGACTGGATTCCAAATGTGAAGGGTGGAGCAATGACGTCACTCCAGGGGAAACTTTACTTCTGAATATCTCCCAAACCATAAAGGTTTGGGAGATAAGACTTATATCATTTTTCAAGTTTTTTTTAAGGGCTACAATATAAAATAAACTTATTTTCAAGTATTACTATCCCTTTAATGGAACAGTGAATTCTTATTGTGGAAAAAAAAGTTGTGCTTTTTCTGTAAAAGGAGGATATTCCCACTAGTAGGAGCTGCCTCATCAAAAGTCATTACGGTTCCAATATATGAGAACTGACACCTAATTATAAACACTTCCCCATTCATGCACCCTTACTTTAATATGCCCAGTAAATCCTAATGGCCTTTGAGTTTTGCACTTCTGCCTTTGTTCAAGACATAAAATCTTCAGTCTGTCCTTAATGTCATGTCTGTGGAGATAAACATAACTGACATGACTGTTGCTAGCAATATCACAAGACCTCAACCCCTGCTTCTACACATGGCAATGTTAACCCTTAAGTGTATTGCTTTGCCATGCGTAATGTATCCCTGTGGTGCTTGAATGATTAAGAAGGCTCATGCACTTGGCATGCTCCAGTTTGAAAAATTTGCAGTAGCAAGGTAAATTAATGTTTGTTATTAGGAGACGTAATTGTTCACCTTTAAACTGTTAGCAGCAGTGCCAGCTGGGGAAAGAGGGACTAAGTGAGACAAACTCTCTAGTGTGATAAACACTCTAGTTGCTAGGTTGTTCTGTGTGGTCTCTGCACCAAAACATTTTAAGTTGTAGAGATCTAATAAAGTGTATTTAGAAAGTGGTATTTTGTTCCTAGCCCTGTTGTTTGTTGTATTATGGAAAGATATTAGTGCTTATGTTTTACAGAACATTTTTGAAATTGGAGTGTCTCTTTTCTTTATCACCCCTTAAAGTGGAACTTTCACCTTAATTCAAGTTTGCTTATTTGAAAACGGCATTAAAAACTGCCTATGTGTCATGTTACCCAAAAGTGTAGGAGATCTTTATACTTTTATTTCTGGGCAAAGTGAAAGTGACCTTTTCTGGTACTGCTCAAAGCTTTACTAGCATAGGACACGTCATTGAATTACTCATTAGTATATTATACGTCAATGAAAAGTTTTCATTAGTATATGAAACGTCACTGATGAGCGTAATTAGCATATGTGAATTCACTGGTACCATATGGGTACCGCAAATAGCATATTTTAGCATAGGGTAACAAGTGTGAATATCTCCTTTGCTGGACCTTTGGTTAACATGACACACAGGTAGTTTTTAATGTGGTTTTCAAATATGCAAAAGTTGAATTAAGGTGAACGTTTCTCTTTAATGTATAAACAGAATGTTGTTCTTGTGCCCAAACAGTTTTTTTTATTATGTTATATAGCAAAGGTCGCAAAGGTCAGCATAGAACATTATAGTAACAGCTCAAACACTGTTTGACAGACTGAATTACAATCACTTTTTTGTTTAAAGCAACAGAAATCCCTGGTTTTACTCAGCAGTACTTGTGTGTGTGTGTTTCGTTATACTATTTTTATTTCACAATAAAATGTTTTCTTTTAATGCAGAAGGAAATATGTTTGTTCAAATGTGGTTCTAGACATTTTCATGAGGACACAGAAAATATTAAATTGCCATCTTGCCCAAGAGCACCCTGTGGCATTATGTAACTGATGCACTGTATAGGAGAAGTGTAATAGAAGTGACAGGAGCACTGATGAATATTGTCTTAGCTCTTATCTGTGCATGTAAACCATGATAAATTGTCCACTCCTAAATGTTAATTTTGCATGCAGTTTGCACTAATTTAGGAGAACATATAGACGTATTTGCTTTATTTTATTTTCGTTTAATCTGTTTTAGGATTCTTTTATACTGATATTCCGGGGTAACTTTCTGTGTTTTAATTTGCTTTTCTGCAGCAAGCAACCAAAGAAAATATTAGAAAAAGGGAAGCAGAAGAAAAACTGAAGCGTGTCAAACAGGCAAAAGAAATGGCAGAAAAAGAGAAACTGGAAAGGCAGCTGAAGAAAAAACGTCTCCTAGAAAAGAACAGAGGTAAGTGCAGAGAAACACATTAATGTATTCTAATAACACAAGTTATTCATGCTGTTCTGCTTAAATGGTATGAAATGCGTAATGAGTAATGTCTTTTTGTTTGTCTGTAAAGACTGCAGAAAAGTGTTTGATTTAAAGACAATTTTTCAGGCACATCTATGTCCGTTTTTACACTCTTGCACAAACAAGAAAATGTCATGCTAATGCACTAAAACTCTAGCTTGTGTGTTCAGTAACTTACAAACACGTACTGGAGTGTGCACATTATAGAGTTCACGTACATATCCGCACACGTGCATGCTCACCAGTGCACACACTTTTCTATAATTAGCAGAGAGAACACAAAGAAAAGGCATCTTTGGTGCAATATATTTTATTTTTTAAATATATAAAGGATTACAGAAGTTGAAATCAGTGCTGAGACAGGTAACTCAGGCTTTTAAGTTGTCCACAGCTACCATGGAAGAGAGGGAGTATGAGAGTTGAGTGAGTGTGTATTAGAAGTGTGCTGTATGTGTGTGTAACTTGTGCCAACCACTGGTGGGGTGAAGGAGGATGTACTGACTTCCAGAATCTAGGTAGGAGCCGTTAGGCTGCATTCAAAAGGTTATAAAACAGCTGGGTACGGTGGGAAGAGTTGGATATAGAGGAAAAGAGGTTCAAGGCAAAGAACACCCATTCCAGAGAGAGATCAAGAGTTATATCAAAGAACACATGTAGGATTGAGAGAAATGATTTCCAAATCGAAGAAAGCACCAGACAATACCACCAGATATGTTGCTTAGAACCAACATACGTATTACATCTTCAACAGAAACAAGATTATGGGAACATTTTCTGGAGCGTTTGCAGAGATTTGTACCATTGTGTTACTAATTTATAGATTCATTCTTTTGTGGGCATATCTAAAGAAGAATTTAGTAAGCCTCTGTTCGTAGTATTCCGTATAGGGAAGGGGTAAAGTAGTCAAAGTTCTGACTCTGGAGATTTCACAATGGAGTAGCAAGCAACAACATTGTCTGCTATCTGATGAAATATATTTTAATTTTATAAGCAGAACATTCTCATATACATGTACTCACAATGGCATTGGCTTGGGGGTAATACATGTTCACGCCTCAGCTGGATCTCATGTGGAATTTCTGTAGACTCTTGCAACTCAGTCTGATATCTGTTAAAGTAATCTCATTGTTAGAGAACAAAGGAGGCACCAGCAGTGCTCTTTATAAACTACAGGAGTGTGTGTGTGTGTGTGTGTGTGTGTGTGTGTGTGTGTGTGTGTGTGTGTGTGTGTGTGTGTGTGTGTATATATATATATATATATATATATATATATATATATATATATATATATATATATAATATACACGTGAGTGCTCTACCATCTATACAATCTATATAGATGTATATATATATAGATATTGTGACAAAAGTTCAGAGACACTTCACACACAGGAGGAGTATAATTCAAGTCTTAGCCTGTTTGTCTCCAAGTGGTGAGACAGCAGCATCAAAAATAAATCAAACAAGACAAAATCCTAAACTAACTAACTAAACACATCAGCTCCTGACTGTATTTGGATGGCTAGTCCATTTACCAGCTTAGAAAAATAAAGGTACAACAGCACAGTCCACCAGGCACAAATAAAGTCACAAGTTGCAGTCTTTCAGAGATTAATTCCTTCCTCTCTGTGAGCTCAAAAAAGAGAGAGCATGTCTCAGTGCAGGGGAAAGTATTTGACTGCTGGCTGCATTAATTACAAGATGCAGGTTGAGCGATAGAACTCCTGATGTGGATTCCTCATCTGGCATATGTCAGTTACTATGAAACTGTGGAGTGGAGCACTGGCCTGCCCTTCTCTCCACAGATTTACAATGTATAACAAATCACCTATATGTAAATAACAGTACATGAAATGCACTCTCTGTAACACTTCCAAAAAACTTGGGTGCTCATCAAAGGCAGAAATACATACAGTTTTAGTTTAGAGAAACATCACTTGTAGGACTTTTTTTTTTTTGCAGAAAAATGAATCTGTGTTTATTGATACAATGTTTCGGCGAGGAATTATGGCCTTTATCAAGCAGCCACAATTCCTGGTTGAAACACAGATTGCTATTTCTGCAAATAAATGTCCTGTAAGTGTTTTCTCTCTACACTAAAACTGTATATAAATATATGTAATACATACACACAATACATACACACAACAGGGTCCAAAAGTCTGAGTCCACTACCGCAATCTGTTTTTATTTCAGCTTTTACTGAAAAACTAATTTGTTTGACAAAATATAAAGTATTTCCCAAACAAAAATACATAATTTTCACTAGTAAAAGTAAAAAAACGTTTGTTAATACATACTGTACATCAAAAATTCTCAATTAATCACTTCTTTAACTCTGAACATTCGAAGGTTAGTATCCTCGCAAATCATTGTATTAGAATTCTATTACTGTGGGGTCTGCTCGTGTTTCTACTAGTGCTCTTGCAAGTGCTCCTGTTAGGGCCTTTAAAGAAGGACATCAGTTGAAATGCCATTTGTAATCATGTCAGATGAGCTCAGTGAAGCAATTTGAGGACAAGTTGTTCTTCTAAGTTCTGAAAAACATTCCCAACATCAAATTGCAGCTAAGCTGCATATTTCTTAGGGGCAGTACAATGCACATTGAAGAGATTTTCTGAAACCAAATCATTTTCAAAGCAAAACCAAGCAGACCTAGAGTGACCATCAGAAGACCAGTATATCAAGCTAGCATCATTGCTGAATAGAACATCATCTGCTTTCACAATTCAAGCTCGGCTGAACTAGGAATGTCCTACACCAGTAAGCAAAAGCACAGTCGAAAGACATTAGGGAAAAGGCAGCCTTCACGGGAGACTATCTGTCTCTAAACCACTTCTTCATCAAAAAAAAGTAATTGATTCTGTTGTGCATCCAGTAAAGCGTGAGATATATTTTAGCTAAGATTATTTTTTTTATTTCTATAGGCTTTCTTTGACATTTGTTGTATAATATTAGTTTATTGCTTTGTATATGTTTGTATGCTGACACTTCATGGTGACGATAGTTTTCTTCAGCACACTAAACAAGGTTATAAAATCAAGCCCATCATTGAGCTTCTGTAACCCTTGAGGATGTAATCGATTGAAAGCCCTATTGAAATCGGTTAGGATTTGTATTTGTTCCCAATAGTGCATCTACTGTTTGAGGAACTGTGAGAATACTGTGAAGGTCAACAAGATGCTGGCCAAGCAAAATTAAAGTCAATAACTATCACAACAGAATGTGCAAGCCACTTGAACATTGACATAATGAGGCCCAGGGTCTTGCTCATTAAGTTAATGGCAAATCAGTGAATGCTTACTATGATGGCTAAATCCGAATCTGACAATAGCATGTGATAAGAATTGAATACATTCAATTCTCATCTTACTCCAGACTCTCTATTGTCTCTTCTCTCTTTAAGTATCTGTAATTATAATTTTGTTTCCTATTCTTAGGTGTATACTTGTGAAATGTGTTAATCTTCAAACTATTTTAAATTTGTAGAATGGAATGCGTTTTCTGTTTTTGTTTATTTTAACCCCTTGGCTCAGATACAGTGCTGATGCCTCTAGTAACCAAGGTTTTAAAAATGGTTCTTCTAGTCTGTTATATTTGTTTGATGTTTCTCAGTGCCCCCATCTGCTTCTTGTTTCTGTTTGAGGTGTTAAAGTAGCTTCCAAACAAATAAACAAAACTGCTCAAGGCATCTAAAACAGAAACAAGAAGCAGATGGGGGCAATGAGAAACATCAAACAAATATATCAATATGAATAAAAGTAGGAATTACTTACATACAACATGCAATTAATAACTCAATAGAAGAACAATTAATAAAAGACTTTAAAACAAATGATTCTCCAGAAGCATTAGAACAGAAATTAGTCACTTTATTATTCGTACCTAATGTACAAGTATTATATGTAGATTCCATTCTACTGGAAGCCAAAATATTCATTAAAGTTTTATGTCTCTGTAAGTAAATTTTGGCTTTTTTCCAAACAAATCCTTTTATACCGGATCCATTTTTTTAAAAAAAATATTTCAACAGTGTAATGATTAATATTAAACCTCATAATGAACCTAACTTCATTTATTTATGGTAGAACTTTCTATTATTGAACTTCAAACTCTGTTTCCTATCTAGTCGTCTGCCTCTTAGTAACTCTGTTAAACTCATGAGGAAATGCCTTAGATACAACTGATCGTAAATCAAAATCCTTCAGATCACTACAATTTTGTCTTATCCTTCTGAGTTGACCAAAAGTAACAGTTTTAAGCCTCACCTTATAATTATTCAGTTCAGTAAAAGGAGTGTCTCTTCTAGGATATATTTGGCAGGAATCTGGCATATAACTCTGTTTTGCCTTTCTTTGCCATTCATTGCTTCAGATGCAAGTGTATTGCTCTGAAACTCCTTGAGCTGGCTACTGTATTATAGATATATGTGTTTGGATGCATTATAACTTTTATATCAACAACACACTCAAGTATTTCATACTAGTCTAAAAGCCCGTGTCCATGGGCCAAGGTTCGGGTGATGTTTACCCTTTGAGTGTCAGAGGGGTACGCAACGCATTGTTTTGCAATGTGTTGCATACCCCTCTGTAACTCAAAGCGTTAAGATGACGGTCCTGCTCTGCATACTGCCACCGCCTCACTGGCGGCGCACACGATGCAGACATGCACTGTAGAGACTGCCTGAACACTTTCGGGCAGTTTCTACTGCGCGTGACTCCATCGGACAAACGTTCTAGCATTTTATTATATAGGATTGATGATGAATGCTTAACCCCTTAACGACCGGCGTTCCTGGGACATTTCCGTCCCATAATGACCGCATAGGAGCACTTGGACGCGCCGGTACACATGACCTGTCGCGTGTATCAGCGCGTCATTATGGGGCCTGATAGAGATCGCTCCGATCTTGGAACGGTCAATTTCAGGCCCTATTTTTACTTACGGCGCTCCCGGTAGAGCGCTGTAAGTAAAAAGTACGTGACGTACTATGACCGTCATCGGTCCTTGAGTATTTCAAGGACCGTGACGGTCATAGTACATCACATGTCGTTAAGGGGTTAAACAATTGGATCCCTACGGGGTGGTTTCAAGTCTCTGCTTGCAATAATACTGGCTTGGATTCTGCAGCCAGTAGTTTGTTGTATGAAAATAATTCCTACTTTTATCAATATTGATATATTTGTTTGACATTTTCCAGTGCCACATCTACTTCTTGTTTTTATTATTTGGAGACATCTGCAAAGATTGCCTGATTTTCAGAGCAGCAGATACACCTGATTTAACAAATTGGAGATGGTTTGAATCCTCCGTATTTGCTACTCACTGTTTATAGCATTTATTAACCCTTTAAGTTCCAGAGGGGTGTGCAACGCATTGCTTTGTGTACCTCTGACACTCAAAGGATTAATTTATTTTGTGAGTACCCTGGTGCCTGATTAAAGTCTCTAGACCAGTGGTTCTCAGCCGTGCCCTCAGTGGCTACTGACAGGCCAGGATTTGAGAATTTTCTTTTAAGAGCACAGGTGAGTTAATCAATATGACTGAGCCTCTGATCAACACACTTGTGTTCTAGCAGGGAAATTCCTAAGTCCTAGCCTTTTAGTGGCCACTGAGGGGAGGGGTTGAGAACCTCTGATCTAGACCATTGGAACTGACTATGCTTTGAGCACACCTTTGTTTCTTCTATACAACACCTCAAATAATAATCCACCACTTGATGTTCTGTATATAGAGGCAGGTATGATAATGGGAATCTGAAGACAGAAGACTTGTAAGTTAACCCTTTGAGTGCTGTGGTCATTAATGCAAAACCCCTTTGTTGGTGTCTAGCACTCAATCCTATTTCTCATGTTTACTATGCTTGCAAAGGTGGCTGCCTGCATTAATATGAATTTCTCAACCCTTTCTGCAACAAATGATACTTAACCTTATTCAATTCTTATTTTCTAGAAGTTCGCTATATATTTTTATATGTTTTTAGGCGTTGTTTCTATTTCAGTTAGTTTCTTTCACTTTTTGGAACTGGAGTCCATGCAGAGGCTATCTTTGTTCCATAGCAGTACATGGCGACTCTTTACAGGGACATATCTCTGCATCCGTTTCACCTACAAGAGTCAAAGTGGGCCCAAATGAATCATTGGTCATGCTCTATCTAGGACCACTTAATTTTGCATTTTTAAAATAGCTGGAGAACCATTGTTTGCTTAGTTTATACATTGGAAAAACTACCCTACCTGGAATCCCCTTTTTTCCAGGGATTTCTGCTTTGGCAGCCATCTTGCTACTCCCATTGCATAGGTTATGTAGAGGCTGGCTTGTCTTCTCTGCCTCTTCAGTTTAACCTTTTGCAGTCGGCTAAGTACCTTTTTTATTATTTCTCTGGATTTTATTACTCTTTTCCTATGTCTTTGGACTGCTTTGTTCTACTTTAGAGGGATTTACTTTGAACATGTCTGATCCCGAGGGTCACTTGGGGAAAGCCAAACCTAAGGATTCAGGGATCCCTTTAGCTCACTGTTCCTCATGCCAAACTGGGATTCTACTGGAATATTCAGATATGCTATGTTTCTCTTGAACTTTGGCCTCTACTACTCCACCAGGGCCCTCCACTGCAGAACAAGAGTCAGTTTGGGTTAAGACTCTTATCTTCAGTTGCTTCTATCCCTTCATCTATTCAAGGGGTCCCCCACTCTTGTCGATCCATGCACCTATCACACATGCTGACCCTCTCATTTGGGGGCCAATATCTGCTGGAGAATCCTCTGTGGAGGTGGTTGACACTCATAGAAAGGACATGACTCTTTCCTGTCTTTTGGGAATGTCTATGAGGGAGACCCTTGCCCCACAGCTGATGGGTATATCAGGGCTGTTTTAGATAGTTTGCAGGTCTCTGATCCTTCTGATGCACTGTTTTCATTCACGGACATCTTGAAACAACACAAAAGTGAATCACTCATTTTTCCTCCCATCATTCTATGGATCAGGTTATCCTGATGGAATGGAAGACGCCTTATAGGAGACTCTTTGTTAATCAATGTATTTCTAGCCTTTATCATTTCTCCACTGAGGCCTTGTCCCAGTGGGCTACCCCACCTGCCATAGATTGCTCTACCTCTCTCATTGCTTAAAACACTCCACTGCCTTTGCCGATGCCGTGGCCTTTAAGGATCAGGCTGATAAGTGCTTAGACTCCTTCTTAAAGATTTATTTTGGGGCCATCCTGAGACAGAATGGTACAAAATGTGTCATCAGAGCCATGACTCTAACAGCTGTCAGATGTCATTGTGAGGTGTTCCTAAAGAGGAACTACTAGTCATGCTAGGCAATACTTTGGAAGCCAAAGCATACCACACTGTCGTGGCCTTTGATGCTGTGGGAGTTTTTTGTCCACTGTTACTTGGGATCTGTTTCCTGTGCATTTATTTAAAGAAACCATATCTTCCCTATTAGAAAACAGGTGCTGGTCCCCATTCCAGATCAGGAATGCTTCACCAGATTTTACTTTTTGTAGTTCCCAAAAATGATGGCAGCTGTTGTCCTATTCTGGACTTGATGATTCTCAACCAGTATGTGTTAGCTCCATGCTTCAAGATGGAATCTCTGCGATCTGTTAGCTGACATATGTCCAGTTTCTTGCTTTCCTGGAATCCTATTTGCACATCCTGATTCATCCAGACCATTATCTCTTTCTATGATTTGCCTTTGAGAGCAGTCATTACCAGTTTACTGCTTCTCCCTTCGGACTAGCATCCGCTTTAAGGATCTTTACGAAGGTCATGGCTACATTGGCAGCCCATATCTATGTCAAGGTATGTCTTTGACACCTTACTTATATGATCTTCTTCTCAAGTCTCTTTAAGAAGCTATGCTCAGCCCATGGATTCTAGACTTTGTCCTCATCCTATAGCAACACAGTTGCAGCTCAACTTTTATAAATCCTCACTGTTACCTTCTCAGGTTCTCTACTACTCTTGCATGATATTCGATACCCTCCAAGGCAGGGTATTTCTATCGGAAAGCAAGATCCATGCTCTTTCTCTTTGTTATTCAAGCAATAATTTTGGCCATTGGTGACAGTAAGAGATTACATGAAGTACCTCGGTTGCTGTCTCCACTCTGGAAGTCGTACCCTATGTTCAGTTCCACATGAGGAAGTTACAGCTGAACATTCTCAGGAGCTGGTCCAGACAGCACTCTCATCTGAGTCATGCATTGTCCCTTTCTTAAGGAGTGAAGAAGTACCCCCCCCCTTTTGGCCCCAGTGGGCTTTCTTCACTGACCATCTAAATCTATCCTTTACAGAACCATGTGCCTTCCTCTCAGGCCAGATCCTGACTCACTTTGTTACTATCAGGTGGAAAGTTTGGCTTTGGTGGAATGGCTTTTGATGCCAACATCCTGAACAAAAAAGGTTTCCCTGATGCTGTCATTTCCACTATTGTTCAGGCTGATTCTTCCAAGTTCTATCATAGAATCTGGTCCCTGTTTTACCAGTGGTGTGCTGATCAGGATGTGTCCCTCAGTCTTCCTACTATTCTGGCCTTTCTTCAGGGTAGTGTCAACAAGGGTCTTAGTCTGATTTCTGTTAAGGTTCAGATTTTGGCCGTCTCTTTTCTTTGAAGTGGATTGGTTTTTCTTTCTGATATCAAAACCTTTGTTTAGGGGGTGGCTCATGCTTCCCTTACCTTCGGGGATCCCACCTGCTCCTCAGAGGGACCTGAATCTAATATTAGGTGTCATCCATAGGCCTCCTTTTGAGCCTCTTTCTTCTGTTTCTTTGCATCTTCTGATGCTTAAAGTGTTAGTAATGTCTAAAAAAACTTTTTTGCATTTAGAAGAGCTTAAAAAGCTGATCTAAATGCAAAAAAATGTATCTCTTAAACCGCTATGGTTTAAGAGATACGGGCGTTTAAAGTTTGATTTCTCCTACTGACAGCTGTAAAGCTGTCAGCAGGAGATCCGTGTCGGTCAACACGCTGGCGCTTGAGAAGTGCCGGGATCTCGTTACTTACACGGAATCCCTTCATTGGAATGGTCTAAAACGTGTGCCTAGTGTTCAGGCACACGTTTTAGACCATTCCAATGAAGGGATTCTGTGTAAATAACGAGATCCCGGCACTTCTCAAGCGCCAGCATGTCGATCGACACGGATCTCCTGCTGACAGCTTTACAGCTGTCAGTAGGAGAAAGCAAACTTTAAACGCCCGTATCTCTTAAAATATAGCGGTTTAAGAGATACGGTTTTTTGCATTTAGATGAGCTTTTTAAGCTCTTCTACATGCAAAAAAGTTTTTTTTAGACATTACTAACACTTTAAGATGACCTTCCTTTTGCCAGTGTTTCTGTTTGCAGAAACAAGGCTCTGTCTTTTTCACCAGGACAAAGTGGTTCTTCATACTCCCAGAGTTATTTTTGCCCAGGGTTGTCTGAGGTTTTTACCTCAACCAGGAAATTGTTATTTTTACTTTTTGTCCTGGTCCTTCTACCAAGCAGGAGCTCTATCTGTTTCACTTGGTACGTTGTCTAATGTGCTATGTTCATTGCAAATAAACAGCATGGAAATCAGACTCTCTGTCATTCCTGAAGGCCATTGCTTCTTGGATCAAGGTCACTATCCAAGAGACTTATGGGCTCAGGAATAAAACCTGTTCATTTCCAAGTCACGGCGTACTCCACCAGATCTGGGGGCACCTCTTGGGCCTACAAGAATCAGGGCTTTGATGAACAGCTGTGTAATGCGGGAACATGCTCGTCTCAGCACACCTTCACCAAACACTACCATGGTAATGTCTTGGCCACAGCTGAGACCAGCTTTAGCTGAAAGGTCCTTCAGATGGTGGTGCCTGTTTTGGACATCAATGTGGGGATCTGAACCCTTTTGTTTCTCACTCTTGTTCTGTTTGGTGTTAAAGTTTGGTGTCCATTGACTCCTCGGGTTTAAATGGTACCTGTTAGTCCTGTGGAATACTGATCGGAGAAAAGGACTTAACAGAACATTCACTAAAATCCTCTTATACTAGAAACTGCTATTGCCACTTAATATTACGAAGTGTAAATAGCAGGGAACATGTTTACTGCATTAAAGTCTGACAAGTAGCAGCCAGCTATTCACTAGTAAGGCACCTTTTGCTAGTAATGTTCTCTGGAGAAGGACTGTTTAGTTAACATTAAAGCTACTTATATTCTTTAGATGACTGCACTGACCTTTAAATTCATATTTCTTACAAAATGGCTTAAAAATTACACTGAATGAATTAATTTAACATAAAATAGCTGAACTTTTTCTACTACTAAAATATAAAGTCCATTTTTTAATTTAATAACAGGCAGCAGTTTTTCCCTACTTGCCCTTGTCAAATTTAGACATTTTAAGATAAAAATAGTAATGGTTACTTCAATAAACTGATATGTGAACTATTTTAATACCCAATATAGGAAGAATTCCTTACTTCCAGTCCATCCTTGTTAATAATAGGATGTCCCTCTAGTTTGCCCTGGTCAGGAACAAAACTAGTCAAATACTTGCAGAGATAGTCTGTTAGCGGAACAACCGGTTCTGGAAAGTGAAAAATGAATGGACAGCAAATTTGCCACATGGGGGTATTAGTCACTTTTCTTTAAAGTAAAAAATAAATTGTTCTTTTCCTGAGAGATTTAAAGGTAGTTTCAGATTCAATCTTGCAATGTTACACATAAGAAAGTTCCTTATTCATGAGCATGTGTACGAGAGCACTACTTTTTTAATTGATGGTTATATGGTATTGTAGCAGTTGTTATATTGCGTAAACACAGCAACATAAACCAATGCCCTATACAAGTAAAACACCCTACTGTGTTTGATGAATACAGGGTCTTGTGTGCTCCATTGATTGAGAACATATAAACACAGTGACTCCCTGTGTTTGGTTTATCGATCACCTGTCAGCTGCTTAGAGGAGCCCGTGGTGGTTGAGTGTAAGCACAAAACTCAGAGGGGTTCAAATAGTCAGGGGATTGTCTGGAATTGTAATCATCTACTTAGATTAAGGCCTAAGGAGTCAATTAAAGGGATAGTAATGTTTTACAATAAAAGCAACTCCACTTGATCTTCATGGTATTTGGGCCGTGGAGATTGTTATTTCAATACTGTCAGATTTGAAGTTCAAGAGTAATTGAATGATAAAATATCCCACTCCTGTCCCTTTTACTGATGTAACACTTCTCACCTCAGAGCAGGAAGACTGTCTGGATGGATCACAGAGAGGGTCAGTCTTCAGAGAGAATAAGGAGAAACCTGTTGGGGGGGGGGGGCAGGATTTTCCTTATGCTCACAGTGTGACCTGTCCGGTCAAGGGACCAGATTCCACATTTGAGGGGATGCGTCTTATTCTAAGTGAAAGGGACTGGAGGAAGGGATACTTTATCATTCAATTACTCTTGAACTAAAACTCGGGCAGTATTGAAATAACGCTCTCTATGGCTTAAATACTATGAAGAGTAATCGGAGATGCTTTTTTTTGTGAAACATTACTATCCCTTTAAGTTCTGAGACCTTACCAAAAATAGCACTGATGGATCAATTGGAAGGGTGCCCACATTTTTGCATATTTTCTGTTTTATTTTTTCAGTCTGTTATATTCAGCAAATAAATAGTAATTGTGAATTATATTTTGTACAAATATGTCAATTTTAAGTTTCTTCACTGCAAAGGTTGTGTTAACTTCTTTTCACGTAGAAAATCAACAAAACATTTAATTTGGCCAGGGGTTCCCAAACTTTTACATACAACTATACGTACTTTAACACAGACTACTGGTTGTCCACAGACAGTTTGTACTTGTGCATATTTACTCAATGCAACTTTGGCTGCTTGTTAACTATTCTCAGCAGGATGTAACCACTGCCTCAAATATGGCATTACATTCTTCCAACTTATCACAGGAGTTGATGATGTATATTGTAGACTGAAGTGATCTTAAAATTGTCCTTTCTCAGTTCAGTGTTTTCAGCTGTTTGCTGTATTGAGATGACGCTAAAGCAAATGGTCACATCTGTCATTAAAGGGATAGTAATACTTAAAATGTAAAAAAAATGTTGTAGGGTTTATCCCCCTGAGTAAAAAAAGAGTACTCCCACTGCTGAAAGGTGTTTCATTCAAAAGTTATTACTTTTCAAAGTTGAATTTTTTAGGTGCAATATCACAGTGGCCTGAAATTGTACAGTGGTACTGTTGCTACACCATCCTATGGAGATTTATGGTCCCGGGACCAGAGCTGTCCATAGGATCGTGTAGCAACAGCGCCACTGTACAATTTCAGGCCGCTGTGATATTGCACCAAAAAAATTCAACTTTGAAAATTAATAACTTTTGAATGAAACACCTTTCAGCAGTGGGAGTACTCTTGTTTTATTCAGGGGGATAAACCCTGCAACATATTTTTTTTTACATTTTAAGTATTACTATCCCTTTAAGATGCTGTTTAGACTGTACGGCATCTTCAAGGCTATTCTTTCCTTGTCAATATTTACCGAAGCAGATGCCTGTTAACACCTTAAGGCCCGGCCGTGCACGCATGAGGCCGGCACTTGAGGACCACCAACCTCCCCCCCCCCCCCCCGATCAGATTGAGGGCTCCACAAACGGCATGCAGCCGTGAGGGTAGCCCTGAATTTCATGACGTTCATGTACGTCCTTGGTCCTTTAGGGGAATCCAACCCGTCATGGGTTGTTAAGGGTTTCAACAGGTGTTGCCAACACCATAAAACACACCTCAGTCCACACCAGTGAGTTCTGATTTGCTCTTGATTATAAATCTGTTCCAAACTGAACTAGCTTTAGACCATTTTTCAACGGGTTCAATAAAGAGGGGCAAATCTAGGATAAACTGACTGTGCCATAGGGGGCAAATAAAAGCCTCAAGATTCCTAATGATTTAAATGGTACAGTGAACCCCCTTGAATGCTAACAACCTATCGTGGGGAGAGGTATTCAGTGGGTTCAGTGCCCCATTAAAATTAAATGGGTATGTTCATTTGTCCCCTGTGGTACAATTTGCTGCAGAAGTTCCACTTCTTCAGTTTCCTGAATTTGGCTCAATGTTTGTAATTTACAGACAATGCAATAAAAGCACCAAATACAACTTGTAAGTGTGCATGTATTATCACTTTGTATTGTCTGCAACCTTTCAATAGATCAAGCCAGCTTTCAAAGGATTTTTGCATGGATTACTGCTTTAAGGTTTCTTTGGCTGTCTTGTGAGAGGGAAAAAAGTTATAATTATCAGCAACGTGATTTATTTAACCCTTTCAGTGCCAGAGGGGTACGGAACGCATTGCAAAGCAATGCGTTCTGTACCCCTCTGGCACTCAAAGGGTTAACCCATTGGATGTATGTGGGTTTTCAATCACTTTGCTATGAAATGCATTGGTGAGCTCCCTAGGGGTTAAAGATAAGTCTTATTTATATACTTATGCTTAGGTGAATTCTTCAGCACATAGGATGAAAAGGTTCCTCGTCAAGGTCTTTGCAGTGACCTTGAATACATTTGTATAACTGTAAATGTCTATCACTTAATTCGTTGCTTCCAGGTTCTTTAACCGTTGTAGTCTAATTCAATAAATGTACCCATTCTTAGTCTCCCTTGGCATGTTTATCCAGATGCACTAGTATGCTTTATTCATCCCTCAATCCTAGGAAATGTGTATTAGTTTTATTAAGTAAATCTCGTATAGGCCATATTCAATGCCCAGATACATATCAAGACTAAAAGTTGACATTGCTGGAATATAGGTAAAAGGTGGTAGCTGTAGAAAAATCTGTAACAACCATTTCAATTTCATGCAAAAACCATGAATTAAACACAATAGTGCTCTCCTACACGTGCTCATGAATAAGGAACTTTCTAATGCCTGATTAAAACTGAAGCTACTCTTAAATACAGTATCAGGAAAAGAGCAAAGTTTTATATGCATAACACACATACGTGTACTCGGCCTCGGTGTCCAGGGGTGAAATGCAAAAAGAGGTGATAAAGTGGAGATGACTTATCCAGTGATATCACTCAATCTATTCCAGAACTATTTTATGGAACCTATGTATTAAGATTTCTCTGATTTTTCTCTCCCACTTGAGAAATCTTAGTAGATAGACTTCATACAATAACATAGGAATTGGAGAAGTTACAGCATTTTCGAAGTCATCTCCACATTGGCATGGGCTGGACTTGATGGACGCATGTCTTTTTTCAGCCTTATCTACTATGTAACTATGTTACATTATTCCTTATTTATAACACTTTAATGAATAACCCCACGCCATGAGTGTTAGGAGACAGCACTCAGATCAAATAGATGATATTATTAATTTATTGCGTCTCGTCAAATGTTTTCAGTCCAATCTGGAGCTTCCTCAACCAAATCTGACTGAAAACATTTGGCAAGATACAATAGACTTAGACAATCCTCTTTTTATCAGAGTGTTGTCTTGTGTCATACTTCCCAGGCTGAATACACTTGTATTCACCCATATGGCATTTTACTAACCTGCATTTATGGAATGTTTATGGTGCGTGAGTGCTACTGGATTCTTTTGTATAGATTTTTTTGTATGCATATTGTGTATACACAATTGGACTCAATCTAAAAATCCATTACTTTGGTTATTAAAAAAAAAAAAAAAAAGAAATGCATTGCAGTAAATGACCATAAATGTCTTGCCTAGTCCCTGTTGCACAGTTCCAAGATAAACAGTGCAATAAATTCACATAGATTTCCTGTATAGCCCTATTGCACATTGCTGATTCCTCATACCACCCAAAGTCCAGCCCTTTAATTAAATGGTGCTATTTTTGAAGTGTGTGTGTGTGTGTGTGTGTGTGTGTATATATATATATATATATATATATATATATATATATATATATATATATATATATATATATAATATAGTATCGCCCCAACCTTTCTCTAGGGGTTGGACCAAAACATTGAGCCAATAAAATTGCCTATTATTAATTTATATATATGAATGATTTGAAAAGCTCTCTCAGGACTTCCAAATATAGAGAAATAGTGAGAAAAGTTTTAGTCAATTCTTCGATTACATTACATAATCTTCCTTAGGACGGTCTCATCTTTCTGATATTCATTAGCCTTGAAAAATGGCAACCAGGCATGTGTGTATATGAGAATACTATTGTTTTCGAGAAGGACCTCTCATGTATTTAGTAGAAACTGGAGGCCCTTAGATATCAACACTATACAGAGAGAGAGAAGTGCTGTATTCTGTGAACAATACGTGTCTAGAGGGAGGGCACTCCCTATCCATCTTCCCTTGTCTTTTTGGCAACTGTGAGAGTGATACATTTCTGCTTCTGACAGTGGTGGAGTTGAGTTATTGACAGCCAGGAAGCACCCCTGTTACCATATAAATAATTTGTTGGATTATTTTTTTTTTTTTTTTTCCTTCCCTTGTGAGCTTCAGGCAGATATTGATGACTGATGCTCACATTGGTTGTCCTTTCTTTGGAGGTTATGATGAGTTTATATGTGAATGCTATCATGCACACAACTTTAAGACTTAAATATGAGCATGCCAAATGCCACCCCTTTATAGCATTTGCAAGGAAATGGAACAATTATATGTCAATTTCCTCTACCTTTTGTTAAGGCATTGCAATAAACAAAGTATAGCTGGAGTGGCACCCCTGTGGTAGCATGGAGTAACATTTGTATATTTCCCCAATACAGTGGTTCTCAATCTTTTATTTACCCAAGGCTTCCCTTAACACACAATCTGGAACTTTTGGGCCACCGCTAACTTACTTAAAGTAATTTATCAAGGGCATATTGGAGGGTACAATACAAACAATATAATTATTCTTAGGTGTTACAATAATAATAATCAGGGCTCAAAATTTCACTCGCCACTAGCCAATGGCGAGTGAAAATTCAGCCCTGGTGAGTAGAAATTCAGCCCTGGTGAGTAGAAATTCAGCCCTGGTTGGTATGTTTTGGCTTGCAGTGGCGAGTAACTTTTCAGGTCTGGCTAGTAGCAAAGGACTTCAACTTTTAAGACCTGATGATAATAATAATAAATAGACATATTGTGGATAGCAATTTCCATAAATCTACATTTAAAAGTCAATATTGACATTTTTGTCAAAGTCTTCATAAAAAACATGGGGTACCCTATGTTGATGGCCATGGCAGCACCCTGGTTGAGAATCACTGCCCCAATATCTCTAGTAAGCAAGAGCATGCTTACGGTATTTGTGATTATGGACATATTTACTACTTCCAGCTTTGTTTACCTGAGAAAATAGCTGCTTATTCTATATAACAGATCTAAATGTAGAGAAAGTGAATTTTAGAACCAAGACCAAACTGCATTGGAAATGTTGATGTACCATGCATGAGTACAGTGCATCCTGCACTTCTACAGAAAGTACAGACACTTGGTGCGCTTCTAACAGAATTGAGATTAAAAGATCCTTATCTGTAGTAAGAAGTGATATAAGAAACTTTCTGAAAGCTGTAGCCTAGTTTACTCTTGTTAGTTACACACACAGAACTGTATATCTAGTCAATTAGAGTTTCAAGCACATGCACAATTTATTTTCATTGTGTTCTCCTGCCTTAGTGTTTTATTGTTTTTGGTCTTATTGTTTTTCTTTATGGTGCCTCCAGATATTGCTCCATTCATCTTGTTCGAACTGAACTTCTATCATAATTCAGCTCTAGATCACAGTACTGCATTGTAAGATATCACTACCAAGCAAGAGGTTCAGTGATGTTATCTGTCTAGATTTTATCTATTTTCTGTCAGTCATTCTAGCTCCCTGTATAATCTAAATCTAAGCCATGTAAACACAATTGCTTTAAATAAATGTGTAATGTGCATTTCAGAATAGTCCCACCGACAATGTGTCAGCAAGTAGAATTAATTTATACAGACATATACAGTAACTGTACATAATTGTAATACTTCATATGTATAGTTAGGTGTATGTATATATAATGTTTCTCAATTCATGTAACTATGTAACCCTTTACTGAAAATTATCCAGGATATATTTGAATACAAGAGAAATCTCAATGTGTTCTTCATGGTAAAACATTTTCTAAATAAATAACTATTTACCTACTATTCTGTAAAGTGCCTGAAACATGGAAAGAATGCAGAGGTGCACACTGCTGCACAAAAAAAGTCATAAGGCGGATATAAAAAAAAAAAAACTACCAACCAGTAAGCCTGTTGTATATAAGGTTTTCACAAGGGTACTCTCAAGAGGAACAGACAACACAAGTAAGAGGCTGCAACCTAAAGATCAATAAGGCTTCAGAAGAGGTTTCAGTACCTGGACAATATTCAGACAGTATAGAGCGACATTGCTCTGCATTATGTTGCGTACCCCTTTGGCACTCAAAGGGTTAAGATTAATGGAGACTACCTACATCACTTACATATTGCAGACAATATCATACTCTTTGTCAGTAGTCCTGAAGAACTGCAAGAACTCAATGGAGAGCTACAACAGGAAAGCAAAAATGGTGGTCTGTAGATGAAGATCAACGACACGCATGTTCTGTTTAACCAATTTACCATACCAAGGAAAATCATAGTAGATGGACAAAAGCTGGAAGAGGTGGACAAGTATGTTTACCTTCAATATAAAGGTTTGAGAGATCATTGAGGGCGCAATTCATTTATTTATTTTTAAATATCTACAGAATAAAATTTCTTTAAATCAATGTATTACTATTATTTTAAGATAATGTATAGAATTATGAACATAACAAAAATTGTGAATGTATTAGTCAGTGAACAAAGGTTTGACATTGTTGAAATGTGTGTTGTGCTAGTGTCCATTGATACTTGTATTTTTCTGGGTTCTTCAGAGCTTTAATAGTCCTGGGGAACTCTGGTATCATGAGAATGTGTTAGAGGTATTTTGTCCTTTCCCTCCCTGGGAATCCTAGCTTTGGTATATCCCCATGATACCTGTGTTCCATAGTGGATGAAAGTAATATTTTAGTGTTATTATCTGTTAAATCATTTTCTCTTTAGTTCGTATGGAGCACAGGTCTCCCTCCCAGAGAACAAGACCTTTGTGGTGTTGCTTTCCTAGGGAGTCCTCTTAAAGTCTTCATCTTGAGAGATTTTCTTCTCTTCTTTCCTGCTTACTTTTATTTCTGTGATTTTATTTACATGAATTCTGGGAGTTAGTAGGTGGGGGAGGGTGGGTTGAGTTGGAGACCTACGAAGACATCTCTGTGGAAATGTAACAGATGATAAATAAACCAAAATGTACTAAATTAAATATAGTTATTTTGAACATGAGATATAACATCTATACACATTATATATCATCTATACGCAAATGCTCTCCCAGGAACAATCAGAACAGCCAGTCTGTCAGAAGGACTGGAGACTGAAAATGAGCATACTGAATTTACTTCCTGAGTGGCAAAAACATATACAGTATATAAGGAATGGAATTGCTGATCACCAGAAAAGGGCAAAAGTCATAACACTAATCTGTTTAGTAACAGACATGAGCAGCCTTGCTGTCTGGAAATTGTGAGTGAGTAAATAAAACAGAGGTCTCCCTGACATCGCAAGGCCAGACAGTAATGGAGATAACAAGCACATGTAAGACATTAAAGGCATACAAAATGGCAAGAATTTAAAGAGAAAACAAGAAGATAAAATAAAAGTTGCTAATGACAGTGCTATTGAAGCTCATGTACTCGAACCACAAATGAATATGAAAAGTTGAAAATAACACTAATGATCCATAATGTCACAATGTAGTCCCACATTGATGTCTAATGCAACAGAAATATGATAACAAAAGGTGGTTTAGTTAATGATTTCCACTTAAAGAGTGATGGGTATTGTGAACGAGGACAGAGCAGCTAAGGTCTCCCCCGCATCACAAATCGATTTAAAAAAAATTAGTGCATATGTGATGCAACAAATTTAACACTTAATTTGTGACAATTCCTTGTATGGCAGGTCAAAGAGAGACCAAATAAAAATGTGAACACTACCCTCACATTCAAAGTACCAACAACAATGTGAAAAATACAAATGTCACAGACGTAATCCATAGGAATATAACATCCCTCATGAATTACTTGTGCCAGTAACTTGTCAAGTGTAAACATAAAAAGGTGAATAAAATGACTGAGGAGTGTTGGTGCTATGAGTGGTATAGGATTTAGTGAAGATTAGAGCTTCTTTGATGTTCTGTCTTTGGAGAAGCTCTGATTGAGAGAAGGAGAGTACTCATACCATAACCTCCTGCAGCATGCTTCTTTTATATACTCTCAATAGTAGTTGTTGAAATAGTTACTTAATATGTATAATGGTGTATATATAATATACCACATCTTTATGGATACTCACATAATGGTACTTGGTTGAGAAGTTTGGGACTAGGCACATATAAGCCCAGGGAGTTTTCAGTTATGCTGCATTTATGATCATGGTACCTTCCCCGTTTAGCATGACATTGGAATTGCATATTAAGAATCCAAATCTTGGAAATATTTACACCCAGGTGTCCTGGAGCAGGGTGGGTCCATTTCCCTGCAAGCTGTATGTCCGGATTGGATGTTTGTAAGTGATTATCCATTTCTTCTTTTATTTATATCCATCATTTTGTGATATAAGTTTTAGCACCCCCATTCTCTATTGATTGTTTTTAATTTCATTACAAGAAATTGTGCTTCTGAGAGGGGAGCGGCTTACTGAAGGGATCCGCTATAGTTTATCTAGTGGAGAAAGTCTCTATCCTCCACAGTCATTTTAAGCTATTTTAAATGTTGGAAGCACTACAGCATATTAGTGCCCTCATTTACATGCATGGGACTATATTAAAACTTACTATTTTATTGGGACATCCCATTGATGTTTTCTCATTTTTACAGTGAATTGGTACATATTTTAATTCTTTAGAAAGATGTGGCAGGTTTTTGTTATACCAGATTATTGAAAGTGTAGGAAACCCTTATTATGAAAAAGGTATGTTGTAGGGCTTTTCCTATTGTGTAAAACAATAGTACTCCGTGCTGGGAAGTGTTTCAAAAGTTGTTATAGGGATAACATGGCCTTTTTTATACCTTCTGTTCAGGTCATTCTGTTACGACGTGTGTTCTATGTTAAACTTGTGTTTGTTACACTCAGCTTTTCGTATGATTTAATAACCGTAACATCTCCTAACGGTAATAACGTCTTTAACCGTTTGGGTGCCAGAGGGGTACGCAACGCATTGCAATGCATTGCGTACCCCTCTGGCACTCAAAGGGTTAATTCAAACTATCTTTGTACTAATTTTTGACTGAAATTTTACTCATCACAAAAATACCTACAGTGACAAATATTTTTTGTAACAAGTGTTTACTGCCCCTTTAAAATTTTTTGTTTTTTTTCCCTATTTTTAAACACATTTTTGTGCTTTGTTTAGCTTATCGCATGCTGTAGAATACCCTGTCATCTTAACTTGGCCCTTGACACCTCTGCGCTGCACTGTTACTGTCTGCTTTTGTATTTTAGTTGAAATATAGTATAAATATGGCATCAGTCCAAGCTTTCTTTGTAAACTGTTGCCAGAACAATGGAATTTAGTGACCTAGAACTTTACAAAACACCATTTTTCTATTGATCAAAAAATGTATCACACTTACATATTCTTTCTTTTTGCTTTAAATGGTTTTAAGCATAGAGTTTGATTTCTACTTGAATAGGAAAGAAGATTGGGTCAGTAGTTGAGGGAGAGGTCTGAGATCTGTTTTACAGGCACTCCATTTTGTTGTGCTTCCCTTTTTATAGCTATAAAGGAATATCTATGTTCTTTAAAGTGGATCAGCAACCTTGAATTCAAGATTTAATATCTAAAACTTTATTAATAGCTATCTATGTATCATGTTAGTCAAAAGACCAGCAGGGATATGGTTTAGGAGAATTCATACTTGTATTTCTGTATGGTCAGCTGCCTGGTTGGGGTACCATTGCTAATATATGCTAATTATATTTTTCAGTTCATATTCATATGCTAATGAAGCATTTCAGTGTTTTTTATACTATTGAAGCTCTGTGCTGCGCTTAGAAACTCACTTTTTCTGGAAATAAAAGTATGAATATCTCCTTAACTATCCAGCTGCTGGACTTTTCAAACATGATGCATAGATAGGTTTGAAATATGCATACAAATTCAAGGTTACAAGTTCAATTTAAACCTTTGAGTGCCAGAAGGGTATCTAATGCATTACAGAAAGTTAAAAGTGCTGCTGTCGTTCATCCTGCGGTTGGTATGCAAAGAATGTGGTGCAATTCGGCTGCACCATAGAGAACAAATGCAAATCATCCAAGTAACCATTGATTTAAATGGGGCTTTTTACCCACTGAATATTAGGTATCCAATGCAGGCCTCACCAGCATTTGGTGGGTTAAAAGCCCAATTTGAATCATTGGGAATTTTAGAAAATTGTAATCTCCTCAGACATAAATGCTCCTCTTTCCTCTGGTACACCAGCCACCGTGTTCAGTAAATGCAGTGACTGTGGGGCAAAGTGCACCACAGAGTTTAGCCCTTTGAGTGCCAGAGGGGTACACAACACATTGCTTAGCAATGCAATGCCTACCCCTCTGGCATGCAATGGGTTAAAAAAAAATCCCCAAAATCATGTACCTGTTCCTCCAGTCTCCAGAAATACTGTTACCGTATCTCAGCCAATTTACAAACAAAACTGCAATATAACTTCTGAGAGACCCTATGAAGATGGCTGTGCTAATGGGTTCAAGGAGTCCTGCAAAAGACAATTATGTGTGCCTCGATAGACTGGACTTTAGGCCTAAGGAAACAGTGCATTTCTACAGCATCAAGCACAGGGTCTTTCATGTGTAAAACAGTTAATTTTTAGGGGTTAGTTCTCCTTTATAAGGAATTAAGAACATGTAGAGTCTAAAATCCTTAAAGGGATAGTAATACTTAAAATGTAAAAAAAATATATGTTGTAGGGTTTATCCCCCTGAGTAAAACAAGTGCACTCCCACTGCTGAAAGGTGTTTCATTCAAAAGTTATTAATTTTCAAAGTTGAATTTTTTTAGGTGCAATATCACAGTGGCCGGAAATTGTACAGTGGCGCTGTTGCTACACCATCCTATGGACAGCTCTGGTCAATTGACCATAAATCTCCATAGGATGGTGTAGCAACAGCGCCACTGTACAATTTCAGGCCACTGTGATATTGCACCTAAAAAATTCAACTTTGAAAATTAATAACTTTTGAATAAAACACCTTTCAGCAGTGGGAGTGCCCTTGTTTTACTCAGGGGGATAAACTCTACAACATATTTGTTTTTACATTTTAAGTATTACTATCCCTGCAAAAGACAATTATGTGTGCCTCGATAGACTGGACTTTAGGCCTAAGGAAACAGTGCATTTCTACAGCATCAAGCACAGGGTCTTTCATGTGTAAAACAGTTAATTTTTAGGGGTTAGTTCTCCTTTAAAAGGAATTAAGAACATGTAGAGTCTAAAATCCTTAAAGGGATAGTAATACTTAAAATGTAAAAAAAATATATGTTGTAGGGTTTATCCCCCTGAGTAAAACAAGTGCACTCCCACTGCTGAAAGGTGTTTCATTCAAAAGTTATTAATTTTCAAAGTTGAATTTTTTAGGTGCAATATCACAGTGGCCTGAAATTGTACAGTGGCGCTGTTGCTACACCATCCTATGGACAGCTCTGGTCAATTGACCATAAATCTCCATAGGATGGTGTAGCAACAGCGCCACTGTACAATTTCAGGCCACTGTGATATTGCACCTAAAAAAATCAACTTTGAAAATTAATAACTTTTGAATAAAACACCTTTCAGCAGTGGGAGTGCCCTTGTTTTACTCAGGGGGATAAACTCTACAACATATTTGTTTTTACATTTTAAGTATTACTATCCCTGCAAAAGACAATTATGTGTGCCTCGATAGACTGGACTTTAGGCCTAAGGAAACAGTGCATTTCTACAGCATCAAGCACAGGGTCTTTCATGTGTAAAACAGTTAATTTTTAGGGGTTAGTTCTCCTTTAAAAGGAATTAAGAACATGTAGAGTCTAAAATCCTTAAAGGGATAGTAATACTTAAAATGTAAAAAAAATATATGTTGTAGGGTTTATCCCCCTGAGTAAAACAAGTGCACTCCCACTGCTGAAAGGTGTTTCATTCAAAAGTTATTAATTTTCAAAGTTGAATTTTTTAGGTGCAATATCACAGTGGCCTGAAATTGTACAGTGGCGCTGTTGCTACACCATCCTATGGACAGCTCTGGTCAATTGACCATAAATCTCCATAGGATGGTGTAGCAACAGCGCCACTGTACAATTTCAGGCCACTGTGATATTGCACCTAAAAAAATCAACTTTGAAAATTAATAACTTTTGAATAAAACACCTTTCAGCAGTGGGAGTGCCCTTGTTTTACTCAGGGGGATAAACTCTACAACATATTTGTTTTTACATTTTAAGTATTACTATCCCTTTAAAAGTAAATGCTTCTTTATATCTAAAAACAGTGTAACTGTATATAATTTTAATATTCCATATGTATGTATATTCATATGTGTATGTATATATAATAGTAACCTATACTGTTTCTCAGTTTGTGTAAATATGCAACCCTTTACTGAAAACTATCCAGGACATACTTTAAAACAAGAGAAATCTCAATTATTCTTCTTGGTAAACATTTTCTAAATAAATTCTCAATAAATAAATGCAGGCAACCTGTTCAGTGATGCTGGTAGCTGTAGTCCTCAACAGCTGGAGGGCCAGAGGTTGCTTTTTCCCATGATGTAGTGCATCAATTTACTGAATAATATGTATTTTGTTTTCTTCTTAAAAATAAAGCACATGAATGGTTAAGACAAATTTGCCACAAGCATTAGGCATTTGCTGTGGGGAACGGAAATGTTTTTTCCTCTGCCTGAGGGTAGCTGTAGGCAATCTGTATCCCTTATTGGAACCACAGGTTGATTATTCTGCTTTGCTGTGCTGCAGTATGTTTACTTTTTTCTAAGATTAAAAAGTTTATGAATGCAGTATTAAAAGGGACTTGGATTTATGTACTTTTTCAAGTTATGGTATGCTTTATTTCTCTACAAACTAGGAAGTCAAAAAAAAAAATCTTAGTTACTCTGATCAGTGTCAGTTGTATTTTCTCTAAAACATAATTTCTCCGTCGTCCAATACGGGTTACTGGTAACTATGGGTAGGCGATCCGCCCCTTTAAGTAGTCAGGAACAACTCTAGAATTGATTGCAGGGGGTGGAGCCTACCTTCCCTCCTTGGCTGCAGCTAGCCAACCAGCTCCAGAAAGATTTCTTCCTTGGTGAAGGTAACACAGGCAAGAGAACAGTTCTGCTATAGTTTTAGAAACTTTTTTATTTTTCTGTTAGATATGGAATACCACCATTAGGCGGATTGCCATAACTGACAATTCTCTTAGATGTGGCTAGCTCAGTATCCAGGTGCTTTTTGTGGACTTTAAGCCCTGAGGGGGAAATCTTGATTCCAAGTGCTTCCCCAGGAGTTACCCACTGAGGTTACTTCTTACTACATGGTAATCTGGAGACAGAAGATCTGCAGGAAAGGTGAGCAACCCTTTGAGTGCTGAATGTTCACTTGTCCCAGAGTGCCCCTCCACGCAGGGGTGTTTTCATTTGGAGTTCCTATTGCACACTCCTGCACTCATTGGGTCTATCTGTATGTCTGTTGGGTGTTTTGGAGCAGGTTTATGTGGTAACTTAACCCTTTAGCTGCTGGATTGACATTTTGGGGGGGTGGTTTCTAACACTTTTCCTACTGGTTTAGTGTTTTTTGGTGTCCTAACATGTTCTAATGCTGTTTTAGACATTTTAGATTTCAAATTTAAAAATTTGAGTAAAAGCGCGCTTTACCACATAGACGCCATTACTCTATTCACTTCTATGGGACTGAACTGTTTGGGACATATCTCTGCAACAGTTTAACCTAGCGACTTCAGAGATGGCTCATTTGACTTGTCTGCTCTTGCTCTATCATCCGGTTCATGCTTCTAGTGTGTGTGTGGGGGGCTCAGGGGGCGTAGGGCACTGTTTGGGGTACTTTTCTGGGAAAACTACATTTCACATGAGCGCTTGCTTCGCGCGCTCGTTTCTAATTGGCTCCTGTCGCGGCAGCCGTTTTGTGCTCTTTCCAGAACGAGTATCCTATGCAGGGCTTGGTCTCTCCTCTGCTGATTAACCCTTACCCTGCCAGATAAATTTATTTTAGCTATTTCTGGGGTGAAACTTTAATCCTACACACTATAATTGGGTGATTTCTTATACAGTAAGGTTATTTGACACTGTGAGAATGTCTATACCGCTGGAGCTTGGGGCTAGACCTAAGACTAAGGAGGCTGGGGTCTCTGTATCCCCCATTGCGCATTGCTCTTCCTGTCACTCAGGGTTACCTAGAGAATTCTCAGGTAACTTATGCCCAGCATGTTCTGATGTCCCTGAAAGTATGCCAGGGACCTTGAGCTATGCATTAGAGCCAGCTTGGGTGCAAGCGTTCAAGGCTGCTACTAGGGACCTTAGGTCCACATTGCAACTCTTTCCATCCTGGTTACGTTCATTCTTGGCAGGCCCCCTCCTCAGCCAAGTCTTCTAT
Source organism: Rhinophrynus dorsalis (assembly GCA_037306005.1). Classification (NCBI taxonomy): domain Eukaryota; kingdom Metazoa; phylum Chordata; class Amphibia; order Anura; family Rhinophrynidae; genus Rhinophrynus; species Rhinophrynus dorsalis. Next base: position 446,872,641 of record CM074719.1, read on the forward strand.
GCACAAACCTCAGGGAGTACCTGAAGTGTCAGATTCCTCTGAGGAGGAACTGCTGGTGGACTCAGGGCTACCTAGAGAATTCTCAGGTCACTTATGCCCAGCATGTTCTGATATCCCTGAAAGTATTCCAGGGACCTTGAGCCATGCATTAGAGCCAGCTTGGGTGCAAGAGTTCAAGGCTGCTACTAGAGACCTTAGGTCCACATTGCAACTCTTTCCATCCTGGTTACGTTCATTCTTGGCAGGCCCCCTCCTCAGCCAAGTCTTCTATGCACAAACCTCAGGGAGTACCTGAAGTGTCAGATTCCTCTGAGGAGGAACTGCTGGTGGACTCAGGGCTACCTAGAGAATTCTCAGGTCACTTATGCCCAGCATGTTCTGATATCCCTGAAAGTATTCCAGGGACCTTGAGCCATGCATTAGAGCCAGCTTGGGTGCAAGAGTTCAAGGCTGCTACTAGAGACCTTAGGTCCACATTGCAACTCTTTCCATCCCGGTTACATTCATTCTTGGCAGGCCCCCTCCTCAGTCAAGTCTTCCATGCACAAACCTCAGGGAGTACCTGAAGTGTTAGATTCCTCTGAGGAGGAACTGCTGGTGGATTCAGATGTTGAGGAATGTTCTGCTGTGGGTTCCTCTCAGTTTTTTAGGGATCCTTTTGAGGCTGATTCTGAGCCCTCTGCTGAGGGCCTGATCAGGGCTGTCTTGACTACTCTTAACATTCCCTTAGTTCAGGAGGTTCCTTCTGACTCCACTGATTTGTTCCAGGAGCCTAAAAAGCCCCTTACGTACTTTCCACCTAACCCTACTCTTGATCACCTTGTGTCTGAGGAGTGGAAATCCCCGGACAGGAAATCCTCTGTGTCCAAGAAATTTGCCAAGCTTTATCCCTTTTCTGAGGCCTAGCTTCCTCAGTGGGTTCATCCTCCCAAAGTGGCTGCTCCTATTGCCAGGCTATCTAAGTCTACTGCCTTACCAGTCTCTAATGCGTCTGCTCTGAAGGACTGGACTGACAAGAAACTTGAGGTCTCCCTTAAGTCCTTTTTTGCCACTGCTGGTTCTGCCATGCATCCAGCATTCACTGCTGCATGGGTGAACCGGGCCATTGCGGTCTGGACTGAACAGCTCACCCGGGCTGCCCATCATGATGTTCCTACTTCAGATAAGTTGCACCTTCTCACAAAAATTTCTGAGGCACAGCACTATATTTCTGCTGCCTTATTTGATGCCATCCGTTTGGTGGCTAGGGTTTCCACCATGTCTGTGGTGGCCAGACGAGCTCTTTGGCTCAAGATCTGGTCTGCTGACACTGCTTCTAAGAAAGCATTGCTCTCCCTACCCTTTCAGGGTACCTCCTTGTTTGGGCCAGATCTTAAGGATCTGATCAGTGAGGCCACAGAGGGTAAGAGTACTCTTCTACCCTTGGTTCCCAGGAAGAAACTGCCGCTTAAGCGTTATTGGTATTTTTGTTCCTTTCAGAATGAGACACGTCCGGCGAACCAGACGGTTCCCTCAACTCAGCATACCTCCTCCAAGCCCAAACAACACTGGAAGGCCAAGGTTTCTTCCAAGCCTTCTTCTGCATGACTCACCAAACCCGAGTCCACACTCTGCTGTGGGTGGTCGTCTGCAACACTATCACAGCATTTGGGAGGGTTCAGTGACGGACCCATGGGTGGTGGTGACGGATGGGTACAGGATCCCTTTCGTCTCTCTTCTTCCCTTTCGCTTTCGTCCTTCTCACATACCTCAAGGCGCAAAGAAACGCTGTCTGTTCGGCACTGTTCAGGCTCTTCTGGATAAGGACGTTAAAGAGTTGGTTCCAGTTCAGGACAGAGGTATGGCTTTTTACTCAAACCTCTTTGTGGTCTCTAAGAAGGATGGCAGTTGTCGTCCCATTTTCGACTATCTCAATTCCATTGTGACCCGGACTCAATATCATCAGGAGTCTCTACGGACGGTGAATGCTGCCATGTCCCTGGGGGAATTCCTTGCTTCTCTGGATCTTCAGGACATGTACTTACACATTGCCATTCATCCAGAGAGCCAGCAATACCTCCGGTTTGCCTGTGACCGGGGACATTTTCAGTTCTCAGCTCTGCCATTTGGTCTGACAACAGCTCCTCAGGTCTTCAACCGTGTCCTGGGAGCCTTAGTGTCCATCCTCCACCGGAACGGCATCAGAGTTACTCCATACATGGACGACCTGCTTCTGAAAGCCCCTTCTGTGGAACTTCTTCATCAGCAGGTTCAGCAATACATTCATGCTCTCACCCATCACGGGCGGATCATCAACTTGGACACGTTAGATCTTATCCCATCACAGAGTCTGGTCTTCCTGGCCTTCTCTTCGACACTCAGAAGAGCATGGTGTTCCTCACAGACAAGGTGGCTCACCAGATTGCCCATAGGGTTTCTGCGGTTCTGACTCAAGGTCCAGTTCCAGCCAAGAGGCTGTCCTTTCTAGTGGGAAAATTCATCTCCACCATAGAAGCGGTCCCGTTTTCCATGGCGCACACCAGAAAGCTCCAGGGGTTTGTGAACCATGTGTGCAAGGATCAACCGGACCTTCTGAAGACTTCAGGGTCTCTAACTCATCATGTGGAGTTTGTCATGGTGAATCGACATCCCCAACCTGTTGAAGGGCAAGTCCTTCCTGGTATCCTTCTGGACCACAGTGATGACGGATGCCAGTCTCCCCACTGGGGAGTGGTCCTGGGTCATCTGAGCACGCAGGGTCGGTGGTCTCCGGAGGATTCCATCCTTCCCATCAACATTTTGGAGCTTCGGACGATATTTCATGCCCTTAGACACTGGACATCTCAGCTGGAAGACTGTCCGGTCCAAGTAGAGTCTGACAACACCACGGCCATGGCTTACATCGACAAGCAGGGAGGAACAAGAAGTCTCGCCGCTTGATTAGAGGTCAAGGCTATTTTGTCATGGGCAAGATCACGTTCCTGCCATTTCCACAGTGCACATTCCTGGAGTAGACAACTTCATGGCGGACTTCCTCAGTCGACACACAGTGGACAGCAGACAGTGGGAGCTATACCCAGAGGTGTTCAACCTCATTGTTCAGAAATGTGGTCTTCCTTACATCGATCGGATGGCAACAAGACACAACAGGAAGGTTCCGAGGTTCTGCTATCGGTGGAGAGACCCTCTGGCTCTGGCGGTTGATGCGATGTTCATTCCTTGGTTATTCCTATATCTCTGGCCTACATCTTTCCTCCCCTCCAAATGTTGCACAGGGTGTTAAGGAAATTACGACTGGAGCGTTGTCCCGTTATTCTGATTTCTCCATACTGGCCTCATCAGTCTTGGTTTCCGGAGCTTCTGGATCTGTCTGTGGCGGAACCATTTTGACTCCCTTACCGTCCGGATCTTCTTCTACAGGGTTACCTGTGGAAAGAGGATGTTCATCGGCTAGCTTTGACAACTTGGAAATTGAATCCTCAATATTGAAGAAGAAAGGGTTCTCTACTGGTGTGGTGGCTACTATGCTCAGTGCCCACAAACCTGTTTCTTCTAAGACCCACCATCATGTCTGGTCGACCTTCCTCTCTTGGTGTGCTGACAAGGACCTGTCTCAGGATTTTGATCTGCCTACAGTCCAGAGGAGCATTGCCATCCTTCCTGATGTCAAGATTTTCTTCCAGGGTGTTGCTCATGCTCATCCTGCCTTTAGGATTCCTGCTCCGCAGTGGGATTTTAACTTGGTTTTGGGCGTTGTTCAGAGCCCCCCATTTGAGTCTTTGGCTACTATTCCTCTATGCCTTTTGACATGGAAAACGGCCTTCCTCCTGGCGATTGTGTCTGTCCGCCATGTTGCGGAGTTACATGCTCTGTCTTGTAAACCACCCTATTTGGTGTTTCACAAGGACAAGGCGGTGCTTCTCACTTCTCAGGAGTTTCTCCCGAAGGTGGTCTCTGAGTTCCACATCAATCAGGAGATTGTGGTGCCCTCTTTCTGCCCGGACCCCACCTCTGACAAGGAAAGGGATCTCCACTTGTTAGACGTGGTGTGCTGTCTCAAGTTTTATGTACATCTCACTGGGTCTATCAGGCAATCAGATGCGCTGTTCATCATTCCTGAGGGTCCTAGGGCAGCGAGACCTGCATCCAAGGTGACTATTGCTTCTTGGATCAAGTCCACTATTCGTAAGGCTTATGAGCTGAGGAAGAAGCCTGTCTCTTTCAGGCTCACGGCTCATTCTACAAGGTCTATTGGGGCCTCTTGGGCTTACAATAATCAGGCATCAGCTGATCAGTTGTGCAAGGCTGCCACTTGGTCATCTGTACACACCTTTTTGAAGCACTACCGTGTTGATGTGCTGGCATCGACTGACTCCAGCTTTGGGAGGAAAATCCTGGAGGCTTGCCTGTCTGTAATTTCCTTCAGTTCTTGGTGCTTCCTTCACTTTTGAGCCCTGTTGGCTCTAGTTCTGTGTGCTGTGTAACAGTTCCTGGGGTGTTGTTACCCCTGTTCAGTGTCCATTGACACTTCAGTTGTTTTTGTTGGGCTATCTCTGATCTGATGGTTCATATCTGCTCTGGTAACTTTGGGGGCCTTGTGCCTGGTCCTTGCCTTAATTCCCACCACTGGTAAACTAAATGGTTGGACATCCCAGAGTTACCAGTAACCTGTATTGGACGACAGAGAAAAGAGGATTTTAGTCTTACCTGTTAAATCCTTTTCTCTTAGTCCATACAGGTTAATGATCTCCCACCCTGTCAAGGGAGCATGCTTGGCTCTCCTGTGGCAGACTGTGGATGTCATTTGGGGTCATGCTCACAGGAGTCTTCTTTCCCTTCACTATCTAGTCAATAGTTAGTGTCTCAAATATTTCTGGAGCTGGTTGGCTAACTACAGCCAAGGAGGGAAGGTAGACTTCACTCCCTGCATTCACTTCTAGAATTGTTCCTGCATAGTTAAAGGTGTGGATCGACTACCCAAAGTTACCAGTAACCTGTATGGACTAAGAGAAAAGGATTTAACAGGTAAGACTAAAATCCTCTTATAATAAACACTAAGAAAAGTTAATTGTTTTGATTGACTGACAAACATTCTATGTTTTAGAATTCTGCCGACAGTTAAAAATCCTGTCATAATCTGTTTTCTAAGGGCTGTATTCAGGAAGGTAAAGTAGTAAGTCTGCACCATTCTTTACCATAGGGACAAATGAAAATTTGCAAGTACTGTTTGAACCTTTTTTAGTCTCTGAGGGCAGCTAAGGAGTTCAGACAGGCACCCCGGTGGATCTAGTGTTGCCATGGTAACCCTACCACAGGCATGGCATCAATGTTTTTACTATTAATCAAATTGCCAAGGAAATATTAAAGTTCCTGAGTGCTGTGAAGATCCTGGAGGGTCTGTCTTCCATCTCCCAGGCAATGTCTGTTCCTGATAGAAACTATAAGAGCCAAATAAAGGTGTCAGATTCAGGTCATGAAGAGGAATAATGAGAATATTCCTATATCTTTCCAATGGAGGACTTTGACACCCTGATTAAAAACAACCACATCCATACAAGAAAGTGATGGATGAGCTGTATCTTGAATACAAGAAAAAATGTTTTTCCTGTGTTTGAAGTATTAATCCAGCAAGAGAATGGTTGAATCCATAGTATGTATCCTGTCCAAAATGCTTGGAACACTATTCTTTTTTTTATACCGAGGACACTGTATTTGGGACCATGTTCCCATGATGGGTGTTCGTTTCCCACTTTTCCAAGAAAACCACTATTCTGATTTTAATTATACAGTGCTGTGAAATATGTTGGCATGTTATAAATAAACGAATAATGTAATAAACCTCATGGTAAAGCAAGTGGCAAGGGCTTTTCACAGATGTTATCATATAGGTGGCTTACTTCACACCCAGTTTAGCTACAATATGTGTATCTAGGGCAAATGCAACTGTCTGCTCCAAATGAAGCAAGAAGTTGTGGGAAGACATATTAAAATCCATCTCCATTTTAATCTTTGCAGTCAGTTGTGTCTGTGACTCAGCCATGAAAAGTGTCTGATGCCTGATAGAAATAATACCTTATCCACAGGTGATCACACAGCTATGTGGTTGATAGCTGATTCGGTAGCTGATTTTACATCTAAAAGCACATTTTCTGCCATGCCCTTTGAAAACAACCTCCTGTTTATAAAATTGTTGGGCACTTGACTTTATTCTTTGTCAGAAGAAAAGAAGTTTCTTCTGCTGGCTAGAAGGTGCAACTCCCAAAAGCATGTGTTTTTGCCCATAGAGGAATTCAGTAGAAACATCAGTGGTAATTAACCTGCCAATGGGACTTACTGGGCCAAGGTTAAAAAATCCACTGAAAAATCTCCACAGGAAACATCAGTTCAGATACCAGATTGCATTGATAGGCCTATAACATAATTTCCTTTCCAAGTGGTAAAATATTAACACAGTTCCCTCGGTCTTGGGAATTCTACAACACCTTTTACAAGATCCAGTTTCTTCTCTACCTCCAAGAAGATTAATCACAAACCAAGTTCCACACTTAGGTTAGTAAAAAAAAAAAAAACTTTTTTGTAGCATCCAAGCTCTGATAAGTGGCAAAGTTTAGTTTCTTGTTCAGAGGAAATTTCACAAAGGTGGCACATATGCCACTGTTAGACCTTTTTTCCCCCCTTATTTTAAAATGCAGAGGTGATTTCTGTGGTGGATCTGACAATTCTCAATCTGTTGGTTCGTTGAACCTTTCAGGATGCATAGGATAAGGACAGTGGTGTTCTGCAACTAGGGGTATATCATGTCCTCTATTTACTTACACCTGTATGTACCCATCCACACAACCTGCCAAACATACATCAGAGTGGCAGTAGAGGATGTCACCAATATTAATCATATGTAGTCTGTGCCTCTGTATTTCGGCTTATGCTCTGCTCTCAGAGACATTACCAAGGTAGTGGTAATAGTGGCCTCCTACTCAAAACAACATATTGCAGTCATTGCTTACTTGAACAATTGTCCCATAAAGACATCATCACCAACTCAGCTGTTTTTGCACACTCAATTATAAGCGGTTTTACAATCCTTGGATTAGCTTGTCACTATGGAGAAGTCAAATTGTAAATGAGAAGAAATAGTTTCTGCCCCTTATTTTAGATTCTAGCCAGAAGGCAAGTTAAACCCCTTTCTTTGTCATATCAGTCTGCTCAGAACATCCAGACAGATACTTTGAAAGAAATTATGCAATTTCTGGGGCTCATAAGATTTGCTCAGTATCACCATAATTACATATATAGTCCAGAAAGGGGGCTCGAGAAGCTTCTCTCCTCTACCTCTCTACAATATAATCTTTTGATGGGCCAAGACCACACTCAAAGCCATCACAGCAATCAAGATATAAGCAGACCAACTGAGAAAGAGCTCAGTCCTCTCAGATGTATGGTCTCTGAATCAACAGATATTCCTCTCTCTTACACTGTCTCATGGAGATTACCACAAACAGTGCTGGTGGTGACTGGTGACAACTCAAAAGTTTCCATATTTTTCTTGTATTTTCTACTAGACTGTCCTGTGGCAGTGGATGCCCTTATGCAAACCTGGTTCTTTTCTCTGACCTACATCATCCTTTGACTGACTGCAGTGTTGTTGACAAAGGCCTTCAGGACAATATTCTGGTAATACTGATAGCCTAGTACTGGCTGAGGAGAGCCTGCTTTATTCTTCTGTAGTCAGACATTTGAGGAGGAAGGATTTTCTACAAGGCCCTGTACTTAATTTCTGCACTCATACCTTGATTAAAAGCGTCCACATCACATTTTGCAATCTGCATCCTCTTCATGAGAAATATGTTAAGTGTGTGCAAATCCATCCGATTTTATGATACGAAGGACATTTCACTTTGGAGGGTTGTTATCATCTCAGTCATTCATCTTCTAACTGTATTACATAACAATCAGTCATTTTATTACCTCTTTTATCTACAAACTTCCTGTGCCTGAATGAACTCCACAGTGTTTTTTATGCAGAATGAAATGAGGCAGATCAAGAAAGGTGCAACTCAGTTGTATTCAACCTTCACAGAAACAGAACAGTAACTAAGGGTGTCTGAGCACAGAATAATCAATAATCACATGCCCACCCTACTGTAACAACCAAAGAACCTATATTGAAACAGGTAAACAAGTGAGAATAGAGAGTATTGGCTAATGATAAGAGGCGGTGAGTAATGCAGTTATCTCATTTATTAATCCATATGATCACTTCCCCACATGCTTCACTAGAAATCTATGCGCTAAATCCAGCAAGAACATTTATCACCTAAAGTGTAATCTATACCTGTGTGTGTGTTGTGTGCGTGAGAGTTATGAAAATGTATATTGTTGAAGAGTTTTTTCTCTTAAGGAAAACGATGTTGTTCTAAATGCTGGGACATGCTCTTCTTTAAGTATATTGCATAGTCCACTTGTCAGTGAGAAGTAACTAACATAAAAATGACTGAAAATCTCATTATTGTACACTCCTACAAACGTTAGCACACACATACTCTCCTGCATATGAAAAAGCGACCCTTCTAAACCCTACTGTGCAGGTATTTAGAATTGGTGGTTAGAACACCACAGGCTTTATCACGTTAGTATTTGATGGGATGGACACCAGCTGCATGCAGCCCTATTGCAAAAGCAAGACAGGCAGCCTATAGGTTGTTTTAACTGTTTGAGTGTGTGCAGCGCATTGTGGAGCAATGTTTTGTACACCCCACTGGCAATCAAAGACAGGAGACTGTGCAACAATTGAATGCCAGCAGGAGAAATCCATTGACTGGCAAGACTGTAAGGCATGGTAAAGGTAAAACCGAACTTTAATGGAAGAGAGAACACAGAATGTACAGAGATGGAATGCAAATCTAGTACAACGGTACATAGTGGTGTTGTCTAGTATGGTGGTTTACTGTACAGTGCTGACCCAGACAACTTGGTTCTGTTTAACTTGGGATTTTAATTCCTTAAATGTTTGTGGTCTCCAGTGCGTTACAACCCAATGCATTGATGATGTCTAGCATTCAAGTGTTTAAAAGCAGTGATGTAATAGATAATTAGGCTAATTTTTAATGGTGTCCCCTGGTAGTTATTTTTTTTTTCTTTCTATAACTCCAGATCTTAGTATACCAGTCACGGTGTAAAGATTAAAAAGGAAAGATTCTGATTAGAAAGGATAGTGAAACAAGTAGTTAGGTCTTGCCTATATTGAGATACCTTGTAGAGGTGGCAGTCCTAGCATATTATGGTCATATTACGGAATACCTCTGTTGTAATAGAGGAAATATATATAGACAATTTGCAGCAGTATGTAGAATTATTATTGAGTGAACATGGATATGCACCAATAACCAGTACTTCCAATTTTTGAATATGTGCGATTCATTTTTATGCTCTGGTTGTGCATTTTAAGAAAAGGACTCAATGGCATATATTTAAAACTTTGATGAAAGGAAATCCCACTTAACCACTTCCCTCTGATTGGCGATCACACTTGCACTCTCTAAAGGATGTGAATGTATTCTTGAAACCTGTACGTGCTGATTGGAATGTGCAGGTCACATATCACTTCCAGTTTTCAATTGCAGCTTTTTTATTTATCTGTGAAATGCAATATCCATTGAATATTCTATCCCAGTACCACACCTGAGACCTTCCAGGGTTTGATTCAAGGAATTTGTCTCAGGGTTGAATGGCCTGGTAGAAAATCCAGAGTTTCTAATTATATGGCCTGCACTCATTATTTAGGCACTTAAAGGAAAATTAACAATTCATAATAATAATAATAATAATACCCCACTTACATTTTTATGGCCTGAAAATCTTAATGTATTTGAGATATTTCACCTAAAAAAAAAAAAAAGTTGTATGTCCATACTTTTTTTAGGCTTGAAATTAAAGGGGATCTATCACCCCTATACAAGTTGCTCTCAAATGATATGTTATATAGCGATTTTTTTAGACTACTGCATTCATTTTGTTTTTTACAATGCTATTTGGTTGAAATAGAAGAAATAAAAATTGCACTGACCCTACTTCCGGATAGACTGCAGGTACAGCTCTATAATGTCTGTAACTCTTCCAATTCTCCCCTCCCTCTTTCCAGCCTCCTCTGATGATGGAGGCTTTCTGCCTGTAAGCTACACCGATCTCATTGGCAGAGATCGATATCTAGCCAGTGAGATTGCTCTAGCTTACAGGCAAAAAGCCTTAATTATTGGAGGAGGCTGTATAGAGGGAGGGGAGCAGAGGCAGAGTTGCAGACTGTGGGTGCAGAGCTTTACCCGTAGTCTTTCCTGAAGTAGGGTCAGAGCAATATTTATTTCTTCTGTTTTTCCCAAATAGCATTGTAAAAAACAAAATCAATGCAATAGTCTAAATAATCGCTATATAACATATTCTTTAAGAGTAACTTGTATAGGGGTGATAAATCCCATTTAATGGAGATCGAAGACGGTTAACATCCAAATCATTTATGCTGTTGATCACCATAGTTTCTTATTAAAGTGTAATAAGCAGCCTTAGTGATTTGTAGCAGACGGCAGGTGGATTTAATACAATTCTGAATTCATAGTGTTTTGACTTTCATACTGCAAGGAGAATGCTAGTAATACCATTGTTTGAACATATTCTTGAGAGAGGGGCTTAATATGTCTCACTCGCCAAAGGCAGAAAAAATAAAAACTAAATTCCCTACAAGAAACAACATTTTAGTTTTGTTTTGGAGAAACGAAAAGCTAAAAACAGGACATTTTGTATTTTTTAAAGGAACACTTATTCCAGATAAGATGATGTGCAGTGTTACTAGTTTCCAGCTAGTTGATGAAGCAAATTTCCTTTACTCTTCTCACTTCCTACTGCATCTTACACAGTAGTTTTAAATATATAGCTCCTTTGGCAACCAAATTCTGAGCTTGCTTGCACATATACATTTTGTCTCAATGTGACCTTTTCTGGTGCATACTGAGCTATGTCATTGAAGAGAACATATTGAAACACCTAACACAGAGACAAACCTCTTTATGGGCAGAATGCAAGAAATGTGCACCAGCTTTATTTACAATGCACTTTTGATCGAAAGATTATTAGCACCAAAATGTAATTGAATTACATATGTTTTTATGAATTCGACAATTTTTTTAAGCTTTTTTGGTCAATTCATTTTTTAAAGTGGGCATAGCCGATTTGTAAGAGGATTAGCAGTTTAATTCAGCAAAGATGTTCCATTAATTTAGGATCATTTGCCATTCAGCATCGAGGCTTTAGCTATTTTTTTGAAAGCCATACATTTATGTGCTATTTGGGATTGCTGATGTTTTGATGCAAGAAACATACCAATTCTTCACTTTCTTGCATTCTGCCCTATGGAATTGAGTTTCCAATCAGGTTGTTATGGCAACAGAGCTCCAACTTTTGTTCCAGTGGTTCAGCCCCTTCACATGAAAAGCACTGTTTGGAAAAAGGGAGGAGTGGTGTTTTTTATCTATAGTATATTTTATACTATTTTGGATCAAAGAGTGTGACTGACATCAGTCAAGCTCTTTAATACATGTAAGGGAAAGAAATGTAAAGCATTAACATATCTTTAATGAATTGTACAGCAATTTTTGAATATGAAATGGTGTTGTAAATCAATCATACGCCTGAGTAAGAAAATCAGCCCTACATATGGTTGCTGATATAGTTATTAGTTGTTGCATATATCATTTAAGTTACTGCTTGGAAGTGTTAATATAAAACATTGACACATGGCTGATGGTTAACAAGCAGGGGTTGGCTATTCTTAATGTTCAGGATGATTTCAGCAGCAAATCACGTAATTATTTCCCTTCTTGTAGCATTTCACAAACGAAAATGAAAGGCAGACAGATCTACACCTGACTGAATAGCTGGATTAAAATTGCAGGATCTGAAATCGTTTTCACATGGAAACAGCCTTTATCTCACTATCTCATTAGTGATTAATGTAGTTATTGTGTTTTTCCCAGAAAAAGAAAAATTACCCTTTACTATGAAATACTATATTTTAACTCTTTCCGTTCAGAAAAATATTTTGACATCAGTGCAAGTAAAACAAAGTAGAATTGTAAAGAAAGTGGAATTTATTTATGTTTAAGATATTGTGCATTGAAGCTCTGATTATGTCAGTGGTTCTCAATCATTTTTCCTCAATGCACCTCTAACACACATTATGGAATTTCTGGGGTACACCTAATAGTTTATAGGACATTTGTCATGGAGTAATGAAGGGTTCACATGTATAAATGCGTGTTTACCCTAAGTGGGTGTCCATGGGACAATAACGTGCCCTGGCAGAGAACCATTGTATTATATAAACCTCTAAGGCTTTACCATATATATATATATATATATATATATATATATATATATATATATATATATATATATAGTCAAAAGATCGGCACTCACGCTTCACAACAATGCTGGTCTATGGCGGGTGCAATAGATGAATGTATAATACACAAATGAGTGATGCTATGCACTCACGGACTTAAAATACGTACACTTTAATCAATAAAGCAACGATTTGGTGCGCTATTAGGACCTTTGTCAAGTCAACAGAACAAAAGATAAATAATGAAATAAATAGATAACTCACCCAATGTGATCCGATGCTACTTCTTCAAAGGGAGTGCTTCTGGATATGTGAATTGAATACTTGCAGCCCTTATGGGCTAAACGAAAATAACCAATTAGGGTGTTTTCTATCCGAAAGATGAAAAGAGGAGGACTGTACTTTATTTTGAGTTTATATTTTGTTTTTGTTATTGATTTGCATATTTATTTATTCAGTTAGAATTATTTTTCATATTTTTATTTTTTTATTTTTATTTCTTTTTATTTTTATTTAGTTTTACTTATTTGATATCAATTTTTTGATAGTGTAGCCTCCTATTGAATTATGATGTACTTCCTTTGGTGGCGGTTGTCTCGTAGATTCTTCTTTGCATTTCCTCTGTTTTGAATTATCCGTTTGGATACTTTGTGGCTATTTTCATTGTCATGGACTCAAGAACGAGAACTGGTCCAGTACTGTAGGTAACACAATCTTAGGATCTACATGTCCAGAATGAACAGCAACAGCAAGAACACAACACAGTACAGATGACATCAGGAAGGATAGTACTGCTGTGGTGGTACCGAACTGAGCTCCAGAAGGTAGGCTAGAGATAAGCCACCTCAGGTCCGCACCTGAGGAACTACTGCAGGTCCACACCTGTACTGACAAGGTTCCAGAGAGGGCTACTGCGCCACAGGTCTACACCTGTATAGACGTGGACAAGTAAGGCTACCACGTACAGGTCCGCACCTGTATAGACTAGGTACTGAGTAAGACTACAGCATACAGGTCCACACCTGTATAGACAAGGTACTGGGTAGGCTACTGCGTACAGGTCCGCACCTGTAGAGAGTAGGTACTGAGTAGGGCTACTGCGTACAGGTCCACACCTGTACACTGTAAATACAAGGAGACGTCTGCCAGAACCACCAGGAGTCCCCCACAGGATCTCCACTGGTGGATTGGTATGCTGGATGCGCAGTGAACAACCCCAGGTAGCTCCAAGGTGGGTGGTCTGACAAGAAGGAATATACACGGAGCAAACGTAAACCAGAGCTTCAGGACAACCCAATAGGTGTTCGGATAGCCAGGGTCATATACAGAGCGGGTAGTCAGACAGAGCCACAGGTCAACACCAGAACGGGTAGTTAGCCAGGCCAAAGGTCATACACTGAGGAGTTAGTCTACCATAGCCGCAGGTCCACACCAGAGGGAATGTCAGCCAAGCTGGGGTCATACACAGAGCGGGTAGTCAGACAAACCAAAGGTTGGCACCAGAACGGGTATTCAGACAAACTGAGTCATACACAAAACCACAAGCCAACTGCACAAGACACCACGAAAGGGCGAATGAGAGTGGTTTCAAGTACCTAATGGCCCAGGAAGAGGAGGAGCAAAAAGGTTGTGCTGTCACTTTAAATAGAACGCGCGTCCCAGCTTGGACGCGCATCAACATGCGGAAGGGACCAGAACCCTGCTAAAGGAAGCGGATGAGCCGCCAACAACCCTGTAACCGCGAAGGAGACAGAGGGTGGACAAACGATGCTGCTGAAGCCACCAGGAGAGAGATGCGGCTTGCTGCCAGGAAAAGTTGCGGTCGGCTCGGCAGCCACCGCCAGCTACGCTGACATTCATTCACCACCAGGAGGCACTGGTGTTTCTGTATATGTTTTGTTTTCTGATGGTTCTGCTGGATCTCCATGGGCTCTTTTCTCGTGGGTTCTGTCCATCATCTATGACGTCACATTCCCGGGCATCGAATCACATTGGGTGAGTTATCTATATATTTCATTATTTATCTTTTGTTCTGTTGGCTTGACAAAGGTCCTAATAGCAGAACGAAACATACGTTGCTTTATTGATTAAAGTGTTTTGAGTCTGTGAGTGCATAGCATCGCTCATTTGTGTGTGTGTGTGTGTGTGTGTGTGTGTATATATATATATATATATATATATATATATATATATATATATATATATATATATAAGAACATGTTCGAAATAAGAACGCACACACAGGACTTCGATATAGTGCTGACATAAATCCAAATTATTTAATGATCAACGTTTCGGCTGCGCTCAAGCAGCCTTTCTCAAGATGAGAAAGGCTGCTTGAGTGCAGCCGAAACGTTGATCATTAAATAATTTGGATTTATGTCAGCACTATATCGAAGTCTTGTGTGTGTGTTCTTATTTTGAACATGTTCTTTGTATCCTGCCGTGGAGAACAGCACCCAGGCCAGAGTCGCATTTAAGCGTGAGTTCTTCCATCTTCATTTTTATATATATATATATATATATATATATATATATATATATATATATATATATATATATATATATATACATATACACATACACAGTATCTCACATAAGTGAGTACACCCCTCACATTTTTGTAAATATTTTTATTTTATCTTTCATGTGACAACACTGAAGAAATGACACTCTGCTATAATGTAAAGTAGTGAGTGTACAGCCTGTATAACAGTGTAAATTTGCTGTCCCCCTCAAAATAACTCAACACACAGCCATTAATGTCTAAACTTTGGCAATAAAAGTGAGTACACCCCTAAGTGGAAATGTCCAAATTGGGCCCAAAGTGTCAATATTTTGTGTGGTCACCATTATTTTCCAGCACTGCCTTAACCGTCTTGGGCATGGAGTTCACCAGAGCTTCACAGATTGCCACTGGAGTCCTCTTCCACTCCTCTATGACGACATTACGGAGCTGGTGGATGTTAGAGACCTTGCACTCCCCCACCTTCTGTTTGAGGATGCCCCACAGATGCTCAATAGGGCTTACATCTGGAGACATGGTTGGCCAGTCCATCACCTTTACCCTCAGCTTCTTTAGCAAGGCAGCGGTAATCTTGGAGGAGTGTTTGGGGTCGTTATCATGTTGGAATACTCCTCCGAAGGGAGGGGATCCTGCTCTGCTTCAGTATGTCACAATACATGTTGGCATTCGTGGTTCCCTCAATGAACTGTAGCTCTCCAGTGCCGGCACCACTCATGCAGGCCCAGACCATGACACTCCCACCACCATGCTTGACTGTAGGCAAGACACACTTGTCTTTGTACTCTTGTACTCCTCACCTGGTTGCCGACACACACGCTTGACACAATCTGAACCAAATAAGTTTATCTTGGTCTCATCGGACCACAGTACATGGTTCCAGTAATCCATGTCCTTAGTCTGCTTGTCTTCAGCAAACTGTTTGCGGGCTTTCTTGTGCATCATCTTTAGAAGAGGCTTCCTTCTGGGACGACAGCCATGCAGACCAATTTGATGCAGTGTGCGGCGTATGGTCTGAGCACTGACAGGCTGACCCCCGCCACCCCTTCAACCTCTGCATCAATACTGGCAGCACTCATCCGTCTATTTCCCAAAGACAACCTCTGGATATGACGCTGAGCATGTGCACTCAGCTTCTTTGGTCAACCATGGCAAGGCCTGTCCTGTGAAACCGCTGTATGGTCTTGCCCACAGTGCTGCAGCTCAGTTTCCGGGTCTTGGCAATGTTCTTATGGCCTGGGCCATCTTTATGTAGAGCAACAATTCTTTTTTTCAGATCCTCAGAGAGTTCTTTTTCCATCAGGTGCCATGTTGAACTTCCAGTGACCAGTCTGAGAGAGTGTGTGAGTGATAACACCAAATTTAACACACCTTCTCCTCATTCACACCTGAGACCTTGTAACACTAACGAGTCACATGACACTGGGGAGGGAAAATGACTAATTAGGCCCAATTTGGACATTTCCACTTAGGGGTGTACTCACTTTTGTTGCCAAGGTTTAGACATTAATGGCTGTGTGTTGAGTTATTTTGAGGCGGACAGCAAATTCACACTGTTATACAGGCTGTACACTCACTACTTTACATTGTAGCAGAGTGTCATTTCTTCAGTGTTGTCACATGAAAGATAAAATTTAAAATATTTACAAAAATGTGAGGGGTGTACTCACTTATGGGAGATATTGTATATGTGTATATATATAATACATACGATTTTTTTAAATGTTTTGGAGAGGAGTATTTTAGATTAAAATAATAGGTTATATGGGAAAACTTTAAAAATGCACAAGATCGAAGTGTGGTAGCACAACGATGATAATTAAAAGCAAATTTATTATCACACAATCACTAATAATAAAAGGCCAGATGTATGCTTGTCCAATGCAGTCATGCTCAGTAGAGACTGCCCGAACGCAGGATGCAGTCATGCTAAGTAGAAACTTCCTGAACACACAATGCTGGGAGGTATAGTTCTGCGTGACACAGTTTGGCCCGTGTACACAGGCTTTTACACTAGTAGGAGAATAAAAAGATAACTTATAAGGCCACTAAGTGGTTGCAACTCATAAAACAATAACTCTAGAAAATAAGGAAAGTACATCAACAAACATATACATTAAAAAGTGACAAAGACCACATATTATGCATTGGTGAAACAGATGGCTAATTAGAGGACTGTATATATCCCTTCTTTAAAGACCGGAGGGATTGCACAGGAATTGGCAATAGTGCTATGAGTAACATCCTGTACCCCAGGGACTAAATGAATAAGTGGGAGAACAGAATTAAGGTAGAAGAGAGACTCCCACAACACACTTGCTTACAATAGAAATTCTTATCACATGGGCCATCTCACATATACAAATAGAGATCAACTGAATCAGTCAATTGCACTCACCAGAAATATTTTTGTGATTAATCTTTGTCACATCCTCATACAGGGCCGGTGCAAGGGTTTTTGTCTACACAGGCGAAGGTGCATTTTGATGCCCCCCCGCCAACCCGGCCACAATCCTCCCCCTCCCCTGACCTTGCCAAAATCCCCTGCCCCTTGTTCCCTACCCTAAAAATGGCCCTGGCACTCTTTGGGAAGGAAAATATGCTAGCTGCAGTTCCTTCCAGTAAATATTTTTGGGATGGTGGAGGAAGGAAGTAGTCAGCAGGGCACCAAGGACACTGCATTTTATTTGGGTGGGGAGGGGGTGCTGGTGCCCAGTGAAGCCCTCTGGCACTCAAAGGGTTAAAGGTCCATGTATACTGGACAGTGACATCTAAAGAATATCTGTGCAAACTGAACAATTACATCACTTGGATCTCTGTGCATGTCAAACAAGGAGGCTGATGTAATAAGAAAGTGGAGCAATTCTGGAGCAAACCAGCTGCACCTCAGTTGTTCCTGAACTGCTCCACTTTTACTCAATACATCAGCCTCAGTGACATCACACGGAAGTCTGTCCATATTGGACAATTATATCAAAAGAACCTCTTTGTACCCTGAACAGTAACATCACATGGATCTTTATTGATACTGGACAATGACATCAAAATAATCTTCGGTGTACACAGTCCCATACAATGAGGTACTGGGCGGGCCTGCTCAAGGTGCTTTGCAGACAGTTATATGTATACAGCCCCTGTGACATCAGTGCACTCAGAGTCCCACAGTGCCTCAGTGTCAGTGCCGACTCGGGGGGGCACACCTGGGGCCAGAGGAAAAAATGGGAGGACCAATTTAATGAGCAATGTCAACGTCCTACACCTAAAATAATGATGTTCACGCCAGTGGGTATGTGTGTACACACGCTATATCAATGGAAAACATTGGTAGACTGGTAAAATACTGAATCTGTTTTCCTAGCAAGTGTTAAAGCTCTTGCATGATGCATCTCATCACTGGTCCATTTGTATCCCTGTCTTAATCTGCTTCAGATACGTCACTTTAAATGTACTTATCTAATGGAAGCAAATAAACTGCTTGAGATATTATTTTTAATTATATTAATATATAACTGAACTGGCAATGACATGATAGAGCCACAGGTACAACATTGCTTATCTGAAATACTAGAAGCTGTGCTATGCTTGTGAGAGGTACATGCTTTGCTTAATTTACCATTAGAGTATAAACCCATTCTTTCATCTAGTTGGTGTTACTATAAAAGGTACCATGAGGGAATCTTGAACAGAATAAATAAGATGTGTACTTTACACAGATTAAAAGCTATTTCACAGGGCAAATAATCATTAAAAAATAAATATATTGAGACCATAGGACTAGTGGAAGTGATTTTAAACAATACAATTCATCTGTAGTTCATTAAGGTCAATATAGTCAATTAAAAATAGCACTACAGAGTTATATGCCACCACCAGAGCAATACAGAGTTATATGCCACCACAAGAACAATACAGAATTATATGCCACCACCAGAGCAATAAAGATTTATATGCTAACACCAGCTCAATAAAGGTATATGCCACCACCAAAACAAGTTATATGCCACCACCAGATCAATACAGAGTTATATGTCACCACCAGCTCAATAAAGGTACATGCCACCAACAAAACAAGTTATGTCACTATCACAGCAATACAGAGTTATATGCCACCACCAGAGTAATAAAAAGGTATATGCCACCAGTACAGCAATACAGAGTTAGATGCCACCACTAGAGCAATATTGTTATGTGCCACCACCAAAACAAATCACACGTAGGTTAGTGCCTCTTACAATTTGAAGATTAGCTATTTGCAGCATTCAAAGAGTTAAGGGGACAACAAGATTTTTTAAATGAACATGTCTGGGGTCATATACACTTAAGTATCCTGGACGTCATGCTAGACTGAAATATTTCTCCATTTCTTCTCTGCAATCTAAAATACAGTCCTACATATGCTCTGAGGGAGCAGCTATTCCCACCCTTTCCACTACTCCATACGATTGTCAATCAATGCATTACACTCACTTTTGGTCCTCAAGAGGTAAACCAAAAATATTACACTTCTCTGTATTAACCCCTTGGATTTTAGAGAAGTCTCCATTAGACTGCTCTTGCCTCCATGTCGTTCATTAAAAAAAGTGTGATTGTGCTACACTGTGATACCACATATCTTATATTTTAAATGAAGGGACACAGGTATCACAGAGCTTACCACTGAGGCAAGAGGTGGGATAAAGAGACAAGATGGGGAGTGAGTGGCAAAAGTGAGAGAGACATATAGGGATACAAAGAAAGAGGAAAGGGGAGAGAAAGAGGGGCAAGAGGGGGATAAAGAGGGGCAAGAGGGAGAACAAGACAAGAATGGACTAAAGAAAAAGGCAAGGGGGAGAGAGAGAAAAGTGATGGAGAAAGATAAAGTGGCAAGAGGGAGAAAGAGTTAAGAATGGAATAAAGAGAAAAAAGTAAGGGAGAGAAAAGAGTTTCTCTCTCCTCCTTTTGATCCCTGCTCTAGCTTCTTTCTCCCCCTTTTTCCCCTTGCCTCTTGATCTTCCTATTCCATCTTTATCCCCCATTTTGCCTCTTGACTCCCCCTCTTGCTCCTGATCCCCCCCTTTTGCCTCTCGACTCCCCCTCTTGTCTCCTGATTCCCCCATTTTGCCTCTTTTGCCCCCTCTTGTCTCCTGATCCCCCCATTTTGCCTCTTTCTTCCCCTCACCTCCTGTTCCCCCCCATTTTGCCTCTCTCCCCCTCACCTTTTGATCCCCCCTTTTTGCCTCTTTCACCCCTTGACACTTGATCCCTCATTTTGCCTCTTTAGCCCCCTCTTGATTCCCCACCCTTTGTCTCAGTTTCCCCCTTGCCTTTAGGAAATTCTGAGGGAGCCCGGAGTCGTGCTGGTGCAGCAGGTGAAGCCCTGTTCCCCCTTCTCTGCACTTCGGCCTCTGAAGACAGCCATTCCCAACCAGGATGGGACAGTGTGACACACGCAGCGGGCCAGCGACACAGACGTGATGCAGGTAGTTTTCTTCATCTTTCCGGATGCTACTTTCAAACTTTTTCTGATTCAGAACAAGTTTGAAAGTTTCGCCAGAAAGATGAAGAAAACTACCAGCATGCGCAACGCCACTGCTCAGTGTATGCTACTGAGTCCCGGATAACCCGAGTTGTGACCACTCAGCCTCTTTCACCTCTCAGGGATTCCTTCCAAGTTTTTCCCATTTCGGCGCCCCTCCGCTGCGGCTCCCTAAGGCTGCTGCCTTATGGTAGTGCTGGCCCTGTCCGCATACTCCTCCTCTTTTACAATTCCCGTTCTTGGCTCTCTCGTAGAGCACTTCTATTCCATCTTCAAAGGAGCATTATTAGAGACAGAAAATCCCTCACACAATATGTCTTTATATCAGAAAGCTAAACCGTGGAGAAGATCAACACATTTCGGAGGTTGAAATGTACCCTTTCATTATGATCTTGCAATGTTGCCAAAGAGCCACCACTGTAGATCTCAAGCACATCTGCCTTTCTATTCTTCAGCTTGCTTATCCTGTTTCACTTTTACTGCTTTGGTATTTATTTTCATCTATACCATCATAGGTGTCCACAGAAATATTTCCAGGAGGGGTTGGGGGCAAAGCCATAATATTCCCTCCCAGAGAAGCCTACCAAGCCCCTATGCTGGATAAACGCGTGTGTGGGGGTGGGGTTTCAATTGCCCCCTCTTACCGCCCTAGCGGACACCCCTGTAGCATCGCTCTTTGACTCCTATGTTTAGAAAGGTCAAGTGGTTAACACCATCAGTGTTGTTTGCCTGGTGAGTTCTATTTATATTACTCTCAATAGATCATATGGGCCTTATGCAGAAAGTAAAAGATGAGCAAAGGGCTATTAGCCGCCTTTAAAGGGATAGTAATACTTACAAATTACTAATCGCCATATTGTAGGCATGATCAAAGGAAGTGTATTGCCCCCAGTGTCATCTCTCAAACCCTTATGGTGTGAGAGATAATAGCTTGCATAGTTACCCCCTCCTTCCACTTTCCCTGAAGTCATTGTTGTTGCTGACTGCAGGGGAAGCCTGTCATACGACTGTTGGACGGCTCTGCAGAAGAGCCAAGATCGCGTTAATAAAAAATAATCCTTTCACTGAAACAGTCTTCTACGTGTGCTTGGTTTGCTAGAACACGTAGAAGACCGTTTCTGTGAAAGATTCAGGAAAGGGGGAGGGAGGGGGAACTTCATGAGCTATTATCTCTCAAACCATAAGAGTTTGAGAGATGACGCTGGGGGCAATACATTTCTTTTTAGCATGCCTACAATATGGGGATTAGTAATTTGTAAGTATTACTATCCCTTTAACTATTTGACTGCCAGAGGGTATTCTCTTTGCTCCAGAATTTCTCATCTTCATGTTTGTGGAAATGGCTGTAATGCGATAGTAATGCTTAATATGGAAAGATACATTTCTGTTGCATCCAGTACGGAACATGGGAATTGAGGGCTTGATCTCCCTCCTTTGTAGGGCAGGTCACTTTAAAAACACAGTCCTTGCAGTGGAGACACACTCCTCTTCCTCCTGCTCAGCCCCCTTCCCTATTCCAGATTCATGTGCTCTGTGTCCATGAAGGTGGAGGTGCAGTGGAACCTCTCTTAGTTTTTAGGTTATTTTATTGATTTTTTTTTTTACCTTTGAAATGAGGCTGTATAGTTCCCATTAGGTGAGCTCCCATCTCTGGCTTCCCTGGAGTTGAATTGCTCTGTGAAATTTAACTTTATGATATGCTGAATCTCTTAGAGATTCTGACCAATTTGGATTGGAGCCCGAAGACAGGAGAGTAGCAAGTAACCTTTTGAGTGCCAGATATTCACTGTGTGTGTTACCTGAGCACTCAGTCTTATCTATACTTAGATTTAGATGCGCCTATGCCATTGTATATGCCAAGTATACTTTTTGGGGCTTTAAGTTATTTGTAGAAATTTTGTTTCAAGTGCATGGCCCCTTTAATAGCGGGAGCCCGTATGCGTCCATCTTTGCTGCATATGTCTCTATGGGAGAAACTTCTTTGGGACATATCTCTGCATCCATTCATTCTAGAAGAGTCCGATAGGGCTTTTTCTTCTCTTATAATGCTCTAGAGCAGGGCTGTCCAAGTTCAGTCCTCAGGGGCCACCCAGGATTTAAGGTTTTTATGATTATGCACATGTGAGTTAATCAGAGGATCGATCATTTTGACTGACTCGCCTATGCTTAAGCAGGGAAATCCTTAAATCCTGGCCTGTTGGTGGACCCTGAGAACTGAACTTGGACACCCCTTCAATATTGCATGGTCAGGTTTGTGAATGTCTGTGAGATCTGCAGCTGGTGAATCACGATTTGATAGGCAACAATTTAAGGAGAAGACTACAATGCCCAGAATCCCCTGCTTCCGGGGCATTTTTTGGATTGGAAGGCACCAAATTTGACTGCCTTTTTATTTTCCTCTTATCCTTTACAGAAACTGACTTCTGCTCTCCTCTTCAGTTTAACTCTTTGCATACCAGGTAATATGATCGACAGTCTACATTTTTTAAAACCCCTGATGACCTCCTTCCACTACCCACCATTAAGTGGGTTGATCCTATCTTTATTGGACATACTCAGGTGATTGGGGCATCTTGTGAGAAGGAATTAGAATCAGAGAACAATTAGGATATGTACTCTTCATTCTCATTTGGGGATCCCTATGAGGTTGACCCTGTCGCTGCTGTTGAGGTGCTCATTTGGAGTAGTTTTGAAGATCTGTCAGGTCTCTGAGGCCTCTGATGGGTGGGGTATACTTCTCCAGATATTTTCCAGAGGCATACGAAAGACTCCCCTGTCTTTTTCTCTAATAACATCTTTGATCATATTCTGGAAGAATGGATAACTTCGGATAAGAGACTTTTCATTAATAAGCGTATCTCTAAGCTATACCATTTCACAGCTGAGGCGCCAGCAGAGTGGGCTTCTCCCACAGCAGTTGAACTCCCTTTTTCATGCCTGGCTGAAAAAAAATGGCCATTCCACTGTTACATGCTGCTTGTGTGAAGGGTCAGGCCTACAAGCGCCTTGATTCTCTTCTTAAAGCCAACTTCACTGCTACTGGGGCAGTGAGACTTACTGCAACAGTGGTACAGTGGGTCTCTGAAGTGTACTGAGCTCCCAATGGAATGGGCAATGCCATGCACCATTTGCTTGTACAGTATACAGGTAATTTTGAAAGCTCATTCAAAATCACCAAGGTTGTTTTTAGTTGACTGAGTCACTTTAACCTTTTATAACTAATTACTTTACATCTTTCATCTTTTAACCGTCCTCTGGCCCTTCTCTTATGCAAAATATGCATAGCTTTTGGTTCAGTGAATTAGACCATGAGTTACCAATACCATTCCAAGGTTTCAGCATTTCCTTGCACAAACTCAGGCAGATCAATTGCCATCAGTCTTTAACTCTTACATCTGTGCTAAAATGGGGATATCCAGAAAGCATACACTGAACCATGTGCATGAAGCAAGAGAGGAACAGGTGAGTTGGAGGGCTCTCTAACATTCAAGAGGTTAAAGCACAATTTAAGTCAATGGGGATTTGTAGCAGTTGGTTTACACCACAATTGTTTCCTTTTTTTTTTTGTCATAATCGTTTTTTATTGAAAGACATCATAAAAACAATTACAGAAACAGAAAAATACAGAATTGCATAAGAGATACACGAGTTGCAAACGAAAAATCACAATACTAAGACTGTAATACAACAAAGATATAGCATACTAGACAAAATTACGAATTAGCAGGTACACGGTACTCATGTCACTTGAATAAATGAAAGACTCGACAATAAGTGAAGATAGTTTTTCAAGGATAGAACAGTGAGAGAGAGAGAAGAGAAAGAAAGGAAAGACAAGAGAAAAAAGAGAAGAGAGAGAGAAAAGGGTAAAGGAGAGGGGGATAGGGCTGGGACGGAGGGAAGATTAGTACTGGGGGAAATGGTGGAAGGGGAAAGTTCAGCGGAGTGGAAGCCAAGAAGTCAACCAGTTGACCCATGGGAGAGTAGGAGACATCAAGGCCGTACAAACCAAGTGTCAATATGAGACCAAAGACCACTAAGGGCTTGACCCCTGTGAATCAAGGCCAAGCGGGTGAAAGAGGCCTGCTCCACCACCCTCTGCTGCCACTTCAGGATAGATGGCGGGGTCTTCGACTTCCACCCCAGGGGGATCATGGCTTTAGCCGATGTCAATAGGAGAAGTAATAAATGTTTGTCAAGTTTACGAAGAGGGGGTAAGTTGTAGAGCAGTATGATCTGCAATGGATCCCTAGTCAAAGAAATATTCAATAAAGACTCTATAGTCTGCAAAAACTGGTCCCAAAACTGATGGAGCAAAGAGCAATGCCACAATATGTGTAATAGAAAGCCAACAGAGTCCCCACATCTCCAGCAAGATGAAGATGTAGCCGGGAACATTCTCTTCAAGCGCACTGGGGTAAGATACCAGCGGAAGAGGAATTTATAATTGAGTTCCAGCAACTGAGAGGAGACAGATGAGTGAGCTGTTACACTCCAAATCTCTTTCCAAATATCTGGCGAAAGTGAAACCCCCAACTCTCGTTCCCAAGCACCTGAGTAAACGGGGGGTGGGGGGGGGCGGTCTGCTAACAGAGTAATATCCGATAAATTTTACCAAGAAATCGTCCTGTCTGGTGACGGCTAAGAAAAAGAGTCTCAAAGCTAGTCAAGTCTCGCGTCGTAGAATGCCGTGCGTCAGTGGTATCCACAAAGTGCTTAATGCGTAAGTAACGCCAGATCTCCCCCGGAGGGAGGGGGAAGCTCTGGCAAATATCTGGGAAAGACTTAAGCACGAGATCACCAATGCAGAAATCTCGAGCCGAGGACCACAATGGGAACTGGCAGAAAGAAAGGGGAAGGGAATTTAGAGAAAATTCTCCGAAAGGGAGAGTGTGCAGGAAAAAACCTCCCGATCTTTTATAATGGGCACCTATTAGCAGGATAGGGGTAATAATAGGATGCGAAAAAGGAAGTTTCGGAGCTCTAGCCTGAGGGCTGAAAAACAGAGCTAAGGGATCTTCTAGGTGAGGAAAATTCCTCTCCAATGAAACCCAAGGTTTATGTGAACCATTACGAGCCTAATCAGGAACTGAGGATAGCAGGGCTGCACGGTGGTAAAGTAGGAAATTCGGGAGACCTAGACCCCCGACCCCAGGGCGCCTATGAAGGGTCTCAGGATTGGTTCTAGGTGGCTTTGATTGCCAAATAAACTGGGATATAGATTTTTGGAGACCTAAAAAGAAGGATTGAGGAATCTGAATAGGGAGTGTTTGTAGTAGGTACAAAATCCTTGGAAGAACCATCATCTTGATCACCTGTACTCTCCCCAACCAAGAGACATATAGGCGCTTCCAAGTAGCCATATCCCTGCAGCAAGAAGTGGAGGGAAATTGGCCTGAAATAAAGAGTCAGCAGAAGCAGTGAGATTAATACCCAAATATTTGATATGCCTAGGGGGCCAGCGAAATGGGAAAGAGGAACGTAAGCCGGCAGTCATAGAGTGAGGAATCCCAATAGAAAAGGCCTCTGATTTAGACACATTAATTTTGAAATTAGAGAGGGCAGAAAAAGTACATTCAGAGAGAAAAGCCGGTACCGACGACAGAGGAGAGTTAACCGAGAGAAGGACATCGTCCGCAAACATAGACAGTTTAAAATTTCCGGTGCCTACCTGGATACCTTCAATGACAGGATTAAGCCTGTCATGCTGGGCAAAGGGCTCCATTACAAGAACAAAAAGTAGAGGAGATAAGGGACGCCCCTGTCGCGTGCCATTAAAAATTGTGAAGGGATCCGATAGCTGACCGTTAACCTTAACCCGAGCAGACGGGTTACAATACATAGACAAAACATGATGACGAAACTGGGGACCCAATCCAAAGGCTTCCAACGTCTGTGCCAAAAACCTCCAGTCCACCCTGTCAAACGCCTTTTCAGCGTCTGTCGTAAGTAACAGCGTTGGAGTTTTCGACAGCACGACAGAATGGACCAGATTGATGAGTTTCCTAGTGTTGTCTCTAGCTTCACGTGTCGGTATGAAACCTGCCTGGTTAGTATGAATCAAAGAGGGTAAGAGCGTTTTCAAACGTTCAGCCAATATTTTAGCATAAAGTTTAAGATCTAAGTTAAGCAAGGAGATAGGCCTGTAATTTTCACAGTGAGCGGGAGCTTTACCCGGTTTCGGGATGACGGCGATATGAGCCTCAGTAAAGACCGGGTGTTGCGAGATGTCATCCGGTAGGGACTGAAAAGTCGACGTGAGAATAGGGGCCAAGAGTTGGAGGTAAGTTTTAAAAAAAGCCTGCGAGAACCCATCAGGGCCAGGAGATTTGCCGCTAGGTAAGGCTTTGATCGCAGTCTCCACTTCATCCAGTGTTATGGGGGCATCAAGAAATAAGCGAGACTCATTGGACAATTTGGGGAGTTGAGCTGCTTCCAGATAACAACGAACTGCTTCAAGGGGTTCGGGCACTGGTCGTGAGGGGTGTCTTCCCAAATTATATAATGAAGAATAGTAGGAACTAAGCGCGTCTGCAATATGTTTAGAGTCATACAAGACGGAACCCGTAGGTGATGTCAGCTTGGGAATATAATTAAGTTTTTGACGTGCCCGAAGTTGTCGTGCTAATTCCCTACCTGGTTTGTTACCGTATTCGAAATGTTTCTGCTTGGCATGGAAAATAGTCCAAGTGACCGCCTCGTCTAAATGTTTTTTAAGACAGGTCCGGAGACTCTGCAATTTAGAGAGAGTGAGATCAGTCTGTGAGTGTTTATAGAGAGTCTCCAGGGCGCTTATTTCAGCAAGGAGGTCCATAGTTAATTGGGTACGGGCCTTTTTCGCCCGAGAAGCGTGTTTAATGAATTCTCCCCACACCACACATTTAAGAGTTTCCCATCTAGTTAGGTTTGACACAGAATCTGGGGGATTATCAGAAAGGTAGTGAGTGATGGTATCAGCAATAGTGTCTCTAATGGCGGGATTTAGTAAAAGGGATTCGTTGAGTCTCCAAAAACGAGGTTTCTGTGGTCCAATCGCTAAAGCAAGTGTAGTTAAGGTAGGAACATGGCCAGACCACGTAATGGAGCCAATCTGCACCGAGCGAATCAAGCCTAAGGAGGGATGACCTATAAAAATGAAATCTATACGAGTGTAGGTACCATGTGGATGAGAGTAAAATGTGAAATCTTTATCCGCAGGGTGCCGGAGACGCCAAGTATCCACTAATCTATGGGTGTGTAAAAGTTGATTGAATCTGCGAATATGACGTTGAGAGTGGGACGAAGCTCCAGAGGAACAATCAAGTATAGGGTAGAGGGGTACATTGAAGTCTCCCCCAATCAGCAGGGTCCCCTCCTTAAAAGAGGCAAGAGTATCTAAGACGGTTTCCAAAAAGTCTGCCTGTAGAGAATTAGGGGCGTATAAGGACGGAAAAGTATACACAGTAGTCTCAATAGTACCCTTAACAAATAAGTATCTACCGTCTTTGTCCCGGATGATATCAGAGAGAATAAAGGGAATATGTTTGCTAAATAGAATGGCAACGCCGTTCTTCTTAGATGTGGCTGAAGCTGTAAAAAGCCTGAGAGAAATAAGAGTTGGTGAGTCTCATCTCCCGTGATTTTAGGAAATGCGTTTCCTGCACCAAAATGACATCTCCTCCCAGTCGCTGGAAGTCTCGCAATGCAATAGACAGCTTCCCAGGCAAATGTAATCCTTTTGCATTTTGGGAGACCAACGTTGCTAAGCCCGCAGCCGGGAACGGAACTTTAGAAATTGAAGCCATGGGTAAAAAAGAGAGAGGGAATCGCATCTATGACTAAAACCAGAAGCGTAGACAGTGTAGGTGAGTGCATATTGCCCCGGACAAGTAAGTCCCACCCATCCCATGGGTCAAGGGTGACAAGAGGGGGAACGAAAGAGGATAGCAGAAAGGAGCAGGAAGAAAATGTAGTTAGTAGAAAAAATAAAAAGAAGACAGTGAGAAAGTCTCTGGTCAGGCGGACAGGGCGATGCGACTCGACCTGGGCCTGACGGAAATATACAAGAGAGAACACCACCCAAAGAGATGAAAATAAGCAAATGTTCATCATGTCAAGTATGCAGAGAGACAGCTTGGGAAGTATAGTGTAACAATGAGGGGGACGAGCAGGGAAATAGGAAGTCCTCACCCCGGGGACCCAGACATTGATCGAGATGGCATAGACCATGTAGGAGATCTAAAAATAGAGAAGAATTGGGAAAAGCAAATAGGGTAGTAAAGTAAACCTCCTCGCTGCATACTCAACTATGTGAAGAAGCTACGGGCAAATCGTAAAATAAATAGGGTGGAAAAAAAAAACCCACAGAGGAATATTAATGAGCATTAAGGTGAGGTATAAGCTTATGAGAAAGGAAAACAAAATAGCATGTAATAATGTGTGCACATGTATCACCACAAATCAGTACAAAAAAAAAAAAAAAACGGAAAAGAACACAAGATGAAATGCAAACATTGTATTAGTCTTAAATTAACATACCCTAACCAGGAATAGGTAGGAACCCCGGTAACTTAGAAGGGAATTACTAGTGAGCGAAGTCTATAAACCAAAACCCAATTAAGCAGCAGGGGTACAGGGGAGTCACACAAAGAGAGGTGTGCTAAACCGGTGTTGCCCCAGGCACAAAGTGGCATAAGAGGGCGTCCCAAACTACCTTAAAACTACAAAGAGATAAGAGCCCTGGGGCCCACCATAACGAAATAAGATACTCCCCGGGGAAGCAGGTGTGGAAACAGGAGCATAAAGCATAAACCTAAAAGTAAGCGTAACCCAATTTATATCGGTAAGCAGCAAAACAGATTTTACATAAATAAGTAATGGGAACAAACACATGTAATGATACAACATGTACAATACATTTACAATACATTACGAGACCATGGAACTTCGTGGTGAGGTAGGTCCTTATGGAGTGATGTAACAGTAAACAATACGGCATAGGGTGAACCTTAACTGGGAGCCTCCGATAGAGTCCCATGTCACTCAGCCAAGGAATCGGGTTGAGGAAGGAAGTCCAAAACACTCTATCCAACAGCAGTGCGTGCTTCGGAAAACTCCATGTGGCCGTTTGGAGGAGTAGATGAGGACTTGCGATTCTGGGAACCAACAGGGGTCCAATGTGAGTCCAGCACCGAGAAATTCTTCCAGGACACCAGATCTTCAATGCGGGGAGGTAAGGTCTCTCCGTCCAAGAGTTGTAGGTGCAGGGCCTGAATAAAGGCTGAGTAATCTCCATCGTATTTCAAATGGTGATTTTTCCCATCCAGTGTAGCAATGAGGGTCAGAGGGTATCCCCAGCAGTAATGAATATTCCGCCTACGTAGGGCAGCAGTAATAGGCCGCAAATCTCTGCGCCATTTCACCGTAGTAGGAGACAGGTCATTAAAGCAAGAAATAGAGTGGTTTTCAAACTGGATCGTGGGCATGTTACGCACAGCAGACATGATGGCCTGTTTGTCACTTTGTTGATCATCTTGCAAGGGTTTGGGCCGTAAGGCACGATGGGCTCTGTCCAATTTGTAGGTTACAGGAGAGGAAGATTTGGAAATGTGATTGAACAGTCTCTGCAAAAACTCAGGTAGGTCATCAGTAGAGACCGCTTGACTAATGCCCTTAATCCGGACATTTTGCCTCCTATTCCGATTCTCCAGGTCGTCTAAGCGGACCAGCAGGTCAAAATTTTGGTGGTGAATCGTGGACACCCTGTGAATCACTTCGGTAAGCAAAGGGTGCCATTTGTCAACTTCACCTTCCACTGCGTTAACGCGATCTCCAAGTTGCGCCACGTCATATCGAAGCTCCTTCAGCTCTTCCCGAAGGAACGATTTCAAGTCAGCCAGCAAGTTTTGTAGGTCCAATTTAGTAGAGGGTTCATTCAAAGTATCCACCTGCTCCCCCGAAGAGGCATCCCAGTCCTCCGCTTGTTGCGCCATCTCCGGATTGGGAGAATGCAAGGGCTCAGAGGTTGACACGACGTCAGCAGTTTTGGCGCGAATCGGCGGTCTGCCGGAGGGGGGGGGGGGCACGCCCGATAGTAGGACTCTCCTTCGACTTTTTGCCTCTAGGCATATTTGCAGGGTATTTGTTGGTGTCTAGGGGGGTGTGGGTCAGCTCTCTCGCCAACTATGCTGTAAAATTAAAGCTGCTTGTGGGTCCCCGGGTGCGGAGCAAAACCACTAAACGTCCATCTCCCTCAGGCTCCAAACCACGCCCCACAATTGTTTCTTTGTCTTCTTTGTGTAGCGCACTGTTGACATGCGTTAAGTTCTACATTAGATGTGGAATCCCATGATTTATATTGGCTGTGGGTGGTCATTGGCTCCCATCTTGAAATACCATTCTCATCATCCTGTACTTGCCAATTGGATTAGGATCAACAATAACAACTAAAGCACTGGTCTCCCCTGATGTAGACCATTCAGATTTCCCTTTATTTCCATTATAGCGTGCGGCAAAAATATCATTGTATTTCACTAGCTTTTAACCTTTTGATTGCCAGGGGGGTATGCAATGCATTGCAAAGCTGTGTTACCTGCCTCTCTTGCACCCAAAGGGTTAAGAGTGTAAGAGAGATGCCCATTGCATTGCAACACGATGCATTGGATACCTTGTTTGAAGCTTAAAGGGATAGTAATACTTAAATATTATTAATCCCCATATCGTAACTATGGTACAAAGAATTTAATTGTCCCCAGTGTCATCTCTCAAACCTTTATGGTTTGAGAGATAACCGAACGTAAAGTTCCTCCCCCTTCCTGCAGGGGAAGTCTGTTGTACGACAGGCTTGTGGCTCTGCGGCACAGCCGAGATCGCGTTCGTGAAAAATAATTATTTCACTGAAACGGTCTTCTACATGTGCTTGGTTTGCAAGCGCACGTAGAAGACCGTTTCAGTGAAATAATTATTTTTTACTAACGTGATCTTGGCTGTGCTGCAGAGCCGCCTGATACAAATAAGACCGGATATCCCTGCAGTCAATACAACTCTGACTTCGGGGAAGGGGGAGGGAGAACTTTGCATTCGGTTATCTCTCAAACCATAAAGGTCTGAGGGATGAACCTGGGGTCAATTCAATTCTTTGTTCCATAGCTACAATATGGGGATTAGTAATATTTAACCACTTAAGGACCGGCCGCACATGGTGCGGTCACTTAAGGACCACGGAGCTTTTATTTATTTTTTTTTGCGTTGTTTCCGGTTCCGGACTCCACGAACGGCATGCAGCCGCAGGGGGATCCTGGAATTCCATGATGGTCATAGTACGTCATGGGTCGTTAAGTCGGATCTAGCCATGACATGTTACTGTAAGATTGTTTCTTCTACATACATTTATATGACGATGTGTAGCTTTATAACCATCCATAACTTTGCCGTTTCGTTTTACTTTATAATGATGTGTCCACCTCCCGCCCCTTTTCCAAAGTCACAAATCATCTGATCTGGAATCTGGTCAGTGAACCGGACAGATTTCAGCGAGGGACAGTCTTCTTTCTATCAGTATAAGGAAACATTGATGAAGCAGGGCAGGTTTCTCCTTATGCTGAAAGAAGATTGCCCTCCATCACAATTCATCCGGACTGGCTTGCTGCCCTTATGGGAAAATTTTTGATGTATGGAAAAAGTGTGGGAGGAAAACAATTTATTATAGACTAAAATGAAAATGGAAAAGTTATGGATGGTTTCAAAGCTACACATAGTTATACAAATGTATGTAGAAGAACTGATCTTGCAGTAATACTAAACATTGCTATCCCTTTACCTCCTTAATGACAGTCCTGGGATGTCATGGGTAAACTTGCGTTAAGGAACTATGTCCTGGCACATCATGGAAATCAGAGGTCCCTGCAAGGCTATACTCTGCTCTGGGATCCCTGAATCCACTGAGTGGCTGGCCATTAAGGGGTTAAAGAACAATTACCACCTGTACACATTCTCACCTTAGTGGGAATGCGCATGCTTGCAAGTTGTTGCACATGAGTTAATACTGGCTAAGAGGGAGAGCAGTATGGATTGTTGGTGTCTGGTTGGCATGCCAACAGTCAACAGACAAAAGCTAAATATCTAATAGACTAGTGACTAACAAATATTAGTGATTTTGAAAGTAGGTGTTTCATTTTAAGCTGTGATCTACTTGCCAGCTTGGAACATGTAATGATGCTAATCTTCAAGAACAATTGACTGAATATTTTTGGTGTATACAGATTAACCATTTGAGTGCCAGAGGGTACACCATGCATTGGATAACAATGTGTTGTGTACCTCTCTATGGCTGTCACAGGGTTAAAATTGTAGATCTACTGAAATATTATAAAGCGATTAAAGAAAAATCTCAATTTGATCAGAGATGTTAATTTTCTCAGGGATTGTGGCATTTGTTCCAGGTCTATAGTCTGTCACACATTTCTTCTTTGTTATGCCATTTTGTGATAGGAATAATAGAACAGCTCTTTCCTGTAATCATCTCTGAAACTTGTCAAACCAGACTAGAGAATTACACCCCACCGGAGGATGTTTGTATTCCTCCAAAGTATCATTCTGCTGACTGAATATATGTGCTAATTTAAAGCTGAATAGAGCCGTGGGATTTTTAGTTTAATGATCGGCTTCATATAAATGCAAATTACATTGAATCAAGGGATCACTGAAATGCTTCATGTTTAACCCATTGAATTCCATTGGGACGTTTCTATGCATTGCCTTGCAATGTACTGCACACCCCTCAGGCACTCAAAGGGATTAAAGCCAAAGTGCAGTTTTAAATGTAACTCCCTCCCCCATATAAAAATCAATTTTACGGGTTCCCTTAGCATAAAAGAATTAAGAAATAACATTTAAAAACTCAATAATCAGCAGTTAATGTGAGGTTAATAGTCACTTCTTGGGTGATGTCACCAGTAATTGCCACTTCTGTTGATGAGAGGATTTGATGATGACACCTTGTTACTGCTCTGTGTAGAGTCCCTTTGGACCCTGTTTAGTAAAATGTGCATAGCTAAACATGCAGTGCAGTACTGTAGTAATAGTTCAGGTTATACGCATTTAAAGGCAACTGTCATGTTTTTTTGAAGTCTGCTCCTATTGGACAAGACCAAGTAAAAATCCAGAAGCCATGCTGTAAAGCCCCAAAACTGCGTATTTCAGACATTTTATGGGTCAATAAACTGACTCCCATGGGACAGGAGGGGGATGAACAAACAAGTTAAATCCTTGCCACAGGCTTCACTTGTTCCACTATTGTTTACTATGGTGATATCAGTGCTTGGATCTGTGAGCTCAGCCCCTGGAACTTCAACTGTGGGGCCTCAAAGACTTTCAGTTTAGTCTGATGGCAAAATCTGCCGGTCGGGAGATACTTTTCTGGTGTGTAGAGGACAGTGTAGCCCTGACATACTCAACAGTTCAGCTTGCTCAACAGCATACCAGCAGTCTGGGAGCTTTTTCTATGGCATTTGCCTTTAAAGGAATAATTGAGTTACGTCGAACTAGGGTTCTGCCTTTGCTGGAAGATGCTTCATTCAATAGTTATTTGGGTTCAAACTAGACCATAGCATGAATATTTCTTTTGCTGTTTCTGTGGAGAACTTCTGGCCATAGAAAGCGATAACAATAGAACTCACTATTGGTGGCTTTTCATAAATGTTTTTTATCTAAAAAAGAAATTCAAGTTCCATGTGCCTGATTATGGCTGACATACTTTGTCAGTCAGTGTGCTACAAGCCTATGTATATATCAAAACAAACTTCTGCTTCCACGTATTGCTGGTGTTTGAGATGAGCTGTTCTACCTGCTGACTGGGAAATCCTTAAAGGGATAGTAATACTTCGTTTTAACTTTATTTTATTTTGTAGGCATTAAAAAAACATGAAGAATGATATATGCCTTATCTCTCAAACATTTATGGTTTATGAGGTATTCGCAAGCAAAGTTTCCCTTCCAGACCCTTTTACCTAGTGTAAGCCATCTCTTCTCAGATGTGGAATGCAGTCCATATACCAGACAGATAACAGCAGGGGACACTCTTAATTCCTATGAAAACAATGAAATCCCTGCCCCCCATGACAAGCTTTTCAGGTTTTTCCCTTATCTTAATTGAAGATTGTCCCTCTATGAAGTCTACCTGGGCACCTCCCTTCTGCTCTGGCTGAACAGTGTGACATCAGTAAAAGGGGCGGGAGGGGGACACTTTGTCATTGAATTACTCTGGAACTACAACTCTGACAGAACTGAAATAACACTCTCCAAAGTCCAAATACTATGATGATTAATTAGAGCTGCTTTTATTATGAAACATTACTATCCCTTTAAAGGTGAATCTACTGAAGACATCTGTGTGTTTACATATGCATTAATTCATGCTCTCCATTTCACTACCATATAAGATATAACTCAAAATGTGAGCCTTATTCATCACGCTAAAGAGATGCAATTCTTGATCAAGCAAGCCATATCCACCATGGGTGGATGAAAATTTGCATTGATTACAATGGGGCCTTTAACCTATTGAATCCTAGAGTATACCTCCAACATTTCGCAAATGTAAAAAAATGCAGCCGCTTCTTCCATATAACTGTAAAATGCATATTCTCTGATGGTATGTATCTGTTAAAGGCCAAGGACAACACACAACAGCAGTACAAACTGGATGTTAATAGACCTAATGATTTTTTTCTTTTCTCTCCTGTAAATTAAATTAATTCTCATTACATTGTAATTATGTGAGCACTCCTGTGCCTGAGTTTCTCTCAGAGCTCCCTTTCCTTATGTGCTGAAAAAAGATACAAAGTTCTCCTGCAGTAATGTATAAGGTCACAAAAAGTTACTGTAGCTTGTATAAAGGCACAGATGGAAGACATGCAGAGAGGGCTGTGATGCATTACTTTTCAATGCATTGGTATTCAAGGGTGTATATACAGTGCCACAGAGAAGACTGGTGTATAAAATAAGGAAATCTGGGCTAGGAGATAACCTTTGCAATTGGATACAGAACTGGTTGAAGGATAGGGAACAGTGTGCGGTTGTAAATGGACAATTCTCCAATACAGTTAAAGTGGAGAGTGGAGTACCTCAGGGTTCAGTATTGGGTCCGCTGCTTTTTATCATGTTTATAAATGACCTAGAAATAGATATAGAAAGCAATGTATTAATATTTGCAGATGACACTAAATTATGCAGGGTAATTAATTCAGAACAGGGTAATTGCTCTATACAGAGGGATGTATATAAAATGGTAGATTGGGCAAACAAATGGAATAGGAAGTTTAATGTGGAAAAACGTAAAGTATATGCATTTGGGAGGAAATAATCCCAAGGCTACTTATAAACTTAATGGAATAATTTTAGGGGACTCGTTGCTAGAAAGAGACCTGGGTATCCTTGTCAACTACAAACTTGGAAACAGTGATCAGTGTCCGATAACCGTAGCAAAGGCAAACAAAATCCTGTCTTGCATAAAAAGAGGTATTGAAGCAAGAGTGGATAACATTATTTTGCCATTGTACAAATCATTGATAAGACCTCACCTTGAGTATGCAGTGCAGTTTTGGGCACCAGTTCTGAAAAAGGATATACTAGAACTAGAGAAGGTACATCGAAGAGCAACAAAATTAATTAAGGACTTGATGTATGAGGAAAGACTAGGCAAACTTGGTTTATTTACTCTAGAGAAAAGACGACTAAGAGGAGCACCTTTGATCATAGGGATCATAGCTTTACCGATACACAATAGTGTACCCAAATAACCAAGGTGGTGGTGATGTTGGAGGCGGAAGGGGTTTGAGCGAGTATCCGAGGTAACAGGATAAAGGGTAAGTTACATGCCTCATTGTTCTGTAACACATTGCTACAATGCATTGGACATTCCTTGGAACGGAAAAGCTTAACAGAATTCTGGGGTATTTAGCAGATATTGTCCTTCAGCAAATGTAGGCAACCATTGACCCTCTATTTGTTGGGGATTAATGGAAGCTGCTGTTTCCAGCAGCTGGAGAACTATGGGTTTGTTTCCCCTGTTTTACAGATAGGGTTTGTGCTTATGGGAGGGGCATGACACAAGGGTTAGGATAAAAGCCCCATTTAAATCAAACGGAGTGTTTATTTGTTCCCTATAGCACAGTGGCTTTTCTCCAGTATTGCTGCTCTTTAGCTTCTTGAATTTGATCCTTAGAGTTATATGACTGAGATTCTTTTTTTTTTTTCAGAAAAAGAGAATTACTAGAGAGAATGAGGTTATACTTGAAGTCATTTTCTGAGCAGACTGAAGTGTGCAATGCTCTTGTGTGGAAATGTTTTCAGCATAAGGGGAAAGAAAGAATAAGACATTTTTTTGTATTTTTTCATGTATAGTAAATCATGACAATAAATTCCTATCAAGATAATAAATTCAAAGTGCATAAGTAAGTCCTGAGTGTAAATGATAGACAAGTGTGAAATCTGATGTGTAGCTGAAAACCAGACATTTGTGTCCAACGTGTTGTGGGCCAAAGGAGGCCTGGCTAAGACTATAAAAAAAACTATCCTATAATATAAAAGGCCAGAATGTTTGTCTGAAGCAGTCTTGCGCAGTAGAGACTGCTTGAATGCACAGAATGCGTTTGGGCAGTCTCTACTGCGCATGACTGCATCTCGTGCACCAGACCTTGACCAGTGTACACGGGCTTTTACACTGGTTCTTAAATAGTTAGCTGATACAGAGAACTAGCAGGCCAGTAAGGCCTAGCCACTTGCTTGCCACTAAAACAGTTGGATAATATTTGTTAAATATAATTATTCTCATTGATTTGATCAGTGAAAAGCACTAGGCATCTAATAGTGCACTTTGTGTGGATAAAGTTGCTTATTTTTTTTTTTTTTTTTTTTTTTGTATTACTATTAAAAACTTCATATTTTAATAGCCAACATACTGTAATTCTCCATTGTTAACAAATGAATGCATCTCTCACAAGTGTGGATTTTTGATTATGTGGCCCACAAATGAAACCACTTGGATGCCACTGGTATAGGAAAACACCCTTTGAGTGACTGATGAAGATAAGTGCCCCAGATAGACCCATGCTATGACTGATGAAGACAAGTGCCCCTGATACACCCATGCTATGACTGATGAAGATAAGTGCCCCCGATAGACTCATGCTATGACTGATGAAGGTAAGTGCCCCCGAAAGACCCATGCTATGACTGATGAAGATAAGTGTCCCAGATAGACCCATGCTATGACTGATGAAGATAAGTGTCCCAGATAGACCCATGCTATGACTGATGAAGATAAGTGTCCCAGATAGACCCATGCTATGACTGATGAAGATAAGTGCCCCCGATAGACCCATGCTATGACTGATGAAGATAAGTGCCCCCGATAGACCCATGCTATGACTGGTGAAGATAAGTGCCCCCAATAGACTCATGCTATGACTGGTGAAGATAAGTGCCCCAGACAGACCCATGCTATGACTGATGAAGATAAGTGCCCCCGATAGACCCATGCTATGACTGATGAAGATAAGTGTCCCAGACAGACCCATGCTACGACTGATGAAGATAAGTGCCCCCGATAGACCCATGCTATGACTGATGAAGATAAGTGCCCCAGACAGACCCATGCTATGACTGATGAAGATAAATGCCCCAGATAGACCCATGCTATGACTGATGAAGATAAATGCCCCAGATAGACCCATGCCATGACTGATGAAGATAAGTGAACCTGCTTTTTTCAGGTCTTGCAAACCTGCATGTTTTATATGAAAACCAAAATTAGTGTCTTTTCACACTTATTAATTAGATATGCAAATTATTGTAATAAGGTTTGTGTTTTACCCCTCTGGCACTCAAAGGGTTAAAGTACAGTTAGGAATATGCAATCATATTTATCATATTGGAGTTTGAGATGCGGACACCTCTGGCACTCAAAGTGTTAAGATGCCCTCTTCCTCTCACAAGCACAGGCGACTGGACAGTCTCACAGTGCTTGTGCGAGGAAGAGGACATCTTAACCCTTTGAGTGCCTCTGACACAGAACAACGCACTTCTTTTGATGCAGCCTTGTGAGTGGAGCAGTTTTGCACTTAACCGTGTGACATCAGAATGTGAGAGGAGGGTATCTGAAGAGGTTATGTACAACATTACTGTGATGTGATTCGGGCTTGTGAGAGAAGCAGATTTGCGTGACACCCGTGCGACATCAGAATGTCAACCTTTTGATGCAGCTGTTTTGGTGGTCACCAACTAGAGGGCAGCTTTTCAATAGTAAACCATCCAACTGTATATTTTCCTTCTTAATTGTCCGTATCTAGGTTTCTATTAAATGGATAGTATTGCAAAATATTGAAATTATAAATATTGCAAGGTGTATCTTGCTAAGTAAAAGAGTAATCTCGCTGCTGAGAGATTTTGTTTTAGTCTAAATTTATTACAGCTCAAACGTGCATATTTTGGAGTACAGGACTGCCATGACTTGAAAATGTCCAGTGCTCCATGTGTTACAGCAGCTGTCCATAGACTGCTGTAACAACAGCACCATTATAAATTTTCACGCAAGAACTTCACCCAAAAACTGTGTTTGGACTGCAATAACATTTGAATAAAACATATCTTATCAGTAGGGAGTACCCTTGTATTTTATTCCATAAGAAAAACCCTGAAACACATTTATTTTTTTACATATAACATGGTACTACTCTTTTTAATAGAAAAAAAGTGGTGTTATCATTTCCCAGAATTCCAAGAGAGGAAACATCATTTACAGGTGGCGTAATTGAGAAGGGAGAACAA
Source organism: Rhinophrynus dorsalis (assembly GCA_037306005.1). NCBI lineage: Eukaryota > Metazoa > Chordata > Amphibia > Anura > Rhinophrynidae > Rhinophrynus > Rhinophrynus dorsalis. The sequence continues at coordinate 446,911,851 of CM074719.1, forward strand.
ACCAGCGTCTCAAGTAGTTTGCAGTATGCTTGGGGATTGATTGTAGAATTATTGATTCTAAAGAAAACATGTTAAGGACTTTTGTTGGTAGCAATATGAGCAGCTTACTCCTTGGTATATTAAATGTTAGATGTCTGTATTCCATTCCATGTAATATTACCTAAAAACGATTGCAGTCTAAGCACTTCACTGCACTTTTGTGTTTTGTTGTGCTACCTGTCTTAATAAGGTCATGAGAGCTATTGTACCAGGGGATATTTGAGGTTAACCTGAACGGTTTACCAGCATGTAGGTCAATGGAGTATAAATAGAAGCTAGGAAGACATATATTTCTCTGTCAGATGTCATGGAGAAAAAGTAGGAAGGAAAACCAAGCAACCTAGCAAATTAGTCTACGAACAAATGAAGTGCAATGTGAAGTGTTACCAGTAGGAATTTCTAAAGAAAACTATACCCATAAAATAAATGGGTCTTTTATATCTTAACGGGACTAGGTAGGTGTCCTTCAGTCAGGTCTGTCTAATCCAGCGGAAGTCAGTTGATAATCCACAAGCTATATCTCTGTAGGTTGGCTGAGGATAATGGGAGTTATAGTCCATGACACCTAGAGGTTAAACAATTCATTACACTTGACCTAATCTGTATGCTTTCTTCTTTGCTTTAGAGCTGTTATAGCTGAACACTTGCAGTTCAGTATGTGAAAAAACTTTATATAGATCTGTGGAATGTAGGTGGGATGTATTTCAATGGGATATCTGATTCCCATAATATAATATCTATTATATATCGTGAGGAGATGAGAGCTAAACACAGATTGGAATTTGAGATCTTTAACCCTTAAGGGCCGTGAAAATCTGAGGTGGATTTCATTTAAGGACCGGAGCAATTCTGACCTTTTTGACTATGTCTTTGATCAACAGTGTTTTCCCTCTACGTACTTTATTTTACCCAAGAAAATTATATACTGTTTTTATGCACAAATAGGGCTTTACTTCTGGATAGCCCACCATTTATTTTAATAAATTCAAAGAAAACAGTAAAAAAAAAAAAAAAAAAAAAAAAAAAAAAAAAAAAAATTTCACTGTTGTCCAATACAGGTTACTGATAACACTGGGAGGCGATCAGCCCCTTTAAGTAGGCCGGAACATTTCTCCAAATGTATGCAGGGGGCGGAGCCTCCCCTCCCTCCTCAGCTGCTTCCCAGTCAGCTAACAGCAGAATGATTTGTTCCTGGGTGTGTACACAACAGGTGGAGAACATCTCTCTTCAGTTTTAGTCTTTTTATTGTTTTCTGTCAAATATGGAATACCACCATTAGGCGGGTTACCATGACTGACAAATGCCCTCTCCAAAGTGGCCAGCTCAGTGTCCAGGGATTTTTTTGGTGGACCTTATGCCCTGATGGGGGAACAACTTGGTTTCAAGTACTTCCCTGGGGGATTATCCACTGAGGTAATCCTTTCTTTGCATGGTGACCTGAAGACAGAAGACCTGCAGAAAGGTGAGCCACCCTTTGAGTGCTGAAGGTCCACTTGTCCCACAGTGTTCCTTCATTGGGCTTGTATTTGGGAGTTCTCATTGCGCACTCCGGCACTCATTGGGTGTTTATCTATCCATATATATATGTATATATATATATATATATATATATATATATATATATATATATGTATATAATAGTTTATTTGTGTACGTCTGTGAGTTTTGGAGCAGTCTATGTGGCACTTTAACCCTTCATCTGCTGGGTTCATTGTATTTTTGAGAGTTTGGTTACACTTTCTTCATGGATTAGTGTTTTCTCTCCATGTACACATGAATTCTGTGTGTTTTTAACCTTTTCCTTCTTGAGGTTCTTGTCCTGTAATTTTATGTTCCGCGCCTTTAAGGTGCTCTTTTACCGCATAGCCGCCATTGCTCCTTTACTCTCTATGGGCTTACACTGTGTGTGACGTATCTCTGAAACCGCTTTACATAGCGACTTCAGGGTGGGCTCATTTTGATTGTCTTCCCTTGCTCTTTCATCCGGTCTCATGTTCAAGTGTGTTGGGGGACTTGGGGGGCTTCGGGCACTGCTTTTGGGGTACTTGTTGAGAAAAACGAAGTTTCCCATGAGCGCTCATTTCGCGCCTCTTTTCTGATTGGCTCCCCTCGTAGCAGCCATTTTGTGAGTTATTCTCATCGAGTATACTACGCAGGGACCGGACTCTCTCCCTCTCCTCCATTGATTAACCCTTCGCTTGCCAGATAAGTTTAGTTTTTAACGTTTCTGGGGTGAATCTTTAATCTTTCACACTTAAATTGGGTGATTTCTGACAGTGGGGTATTTTTGACACTGTGAGTATGTCTACACCGCAGGAGCTTGGGACTAGACCTAAGACTAAGGAGGCTGGGGTATCAGTATCCCCCATTGCGTATTGCTTCTCCTGTCATTCAGTGCTGCCTAGGGAATTCTCTGGTCATTTATGCCCAGCATGCTCAGAAGGTCCTGACAGCATCCCAGGGCCTTCCAGCCATGCTATAGAGCCAGCTTGGGTTAAAGAGTTTAAGGCTGCAACTAGGGACCTCAGGTCCACTCTTCAACTCTTTCCCTCTCAGGTACAGGGAGCACTGCAGTTATGGCAGGCTCCCTTTACTATCAGGACCTCCCTGCCTAAACCACAGGGGGCACCTGATGTGTCTGATTCTTCTGAAGAAGAATTGTTGCAAGATTCTGATGTTGAGGATGGTACAGTTATTGAGTCTTCCAGATCTGTTGGAGACCCCTTTGAATGTGACCCTGGACTCTCTGCTGAAGGCTTAATTAGAGCCGTTCTGACCACCCTCAACCTTCCCTTGAGTCTGATGTTTTTCAAAAAAAGGCAAAAGCTGTTACTTGTTTTCCACCTAACCCTACTCTTGAACGTTTGCTTTCTGATGCTTGGAAAAATCCTGACAAGTCCTCTTCAGTCTCAAAAAAAGTTTGCTAAACTTTATCCCTTTTCTGAGACTGAACTGGCTAAATGGGTTCATCTTCCCAAGGTGGATGCTTCTGTTTCTAGATTGTCTAAATCGACTGCTTTACCTGTATCTGATGCTTTACAGGATTGGACGGACAAAAAGTTGGAGGTTTGTCTCAAGCCAATTTTTCCTTCTATTGGCACTACTATGCGACCAGCTTTTGCTGTGGCGTGGGTTAACCGGGCTATTGCGGTCTGGACTGAGCAACTCACCACGGCGGTCCGTCAGGACGCGCCAGTTTCAGAGCAGTTGCTCTTGCTTGCCAATATTTCTGAGGCTCAGAATTATGTTTCGGATGCTGCCTTTGATGCTGTCCGCATGATGGCTAGAGCCTCTACCTCTTCTGTGGTAGCCAGGCGTGCGCTTTGGCTTAAGATTTGGTCTGCTGACACTGAATCTAAGAGGGTTTTGCTTTCTTTGCCTTTCCAGGGTACTTCCTTGTTTGATTCTGAGCTCAAGGAACTAATTAGCGAGGTTACTGGGGGTAAGAGTACCCTTTTGCCTTTGGTCTTCAAGAAGAAGTTGCCGGCTAAGCATTACCGGTCCTTTCGTTCATTTCAGACGGAGACGCGTTCAACGACCAAGTCAGTTCCGTCCGATCCGCGTCCCTCCTCCAAGACCAAGCAGTCCTGGAAGCCCAAGGTTGCCTCCAAGCCCAAGACTTCCAAGGCTGCTTCGGCATGACTCTCCGAACCCGGGTCCGCAACCTGCCGTGGGGTGACGCCTCCACCTCTTTCGCAGGGTCTGGGAGGAATCTGTGATGGACCCATGGATTTTACAGGTGGTCTCGGAGGGATACAAGATCCCTTTCTTTTCCCTTCCTCCCTTTCGTTTTCATCTCACTCGTTCTCCATAAGATGCAGAGAAACTGCGTCTGTTCGACGGCGCTATTCAGGATCTCTTGGACAAGGAGATCCTGGAGCCAGTGCTTCCTGTGGACATGGGTTCGGGGTTCTACTCCAACCTTTTTGTGGTGACCAAGAAGGAAGGCGGGGTCGTCCTATTTTGGATCTCAAGGATCTCAATTCCTTTGTGGTGAAGACTCACTATCGTCAGGAATCTCTGCGCACTGTGATTGCTGCCATGTCTCCAGGGGAGTTTCTTGCTTCTCTGGATCTTCAGGATGCATATCAGCACATTCCTATTCATCCAGCGAGCAGGCAGTATCTGAGGTTTGCCTGCGCCAGGGGTCATTTTCAGTTCTCAGCTCTTCCGTTTGGGCTGACAACTGCTCCCCAGGTTTTCCAACGAGTTCTGGGAGCTTTGATATCTGTCCTCCATCAGGATGGCATAACAGTGACTCCGTACATGGACGACTTGCTGTTGAAGGCAGAGTCTGCGGAACTCCTTCATCAGCAGGTTCAGACCTGCATTCAATCCCTCACTCGTCACGGTTGGATAGTGAATTTGGGCAAGTCGGACTTGACTCCATCCCAGCGTCTCATCTTCCTGGGTCTGCTGTTCGACACTCAGAAGGGTATGGTGTTTCTGCCAGAGGAGGTGGCTCATCAAATTGCCCAACGAGTTTCAAGGATTCTGACACTCGAGTGGATTCCAGTGCCGAAGTTGTCTTCGCTGGTGGGGAAGTTCATCTCCACGATAGAGGAGGTGCCATTTGTGATGGCACACACCAGGGAACTTCAGAGGTTTGTGATCCAGACGTGCAGGGATCGACCGGATCATCTGAAGCTGTCAGTATTTCTACCTCCTCATGTCGAGTTGAGCTTGGAATGGTGGTTGGACCTTTCCCATCTCCTGAAGGGGAGATCCTTCCGCATCCCTTACTGGACCAAGGTCACGACGGATGCCAGTCTCTCGGGCTGGGGTGCTGTCTTGGGTTGCATCAGCGCTCAGGGGAAGTGGTCCTTGGAGGAGTCCCTTCTCCCCATCAACATTCTGGAACTTCGGGCGATTTTCCATGCTTTGCACCATTGGGAATATCAGCTGGAGGACTGTCCAGTCAAAGTGGAATCCGCCATCGCCACCACCGTGGCTTACATCAACAAGTAGGGCGGGACAAGAAGTCTCGCCGCGTGGCTAGAGGTCAAGGCTATTCTTTCCTGGGTGGAGGTTCACGTTCCCGCCATTTCTGCGGTTCACATTCCAGGCGTAGACCACGTCATGGCAGATTTTCTCAGTCGTCACACAGTCGACAGCGGAGAGCGGGAACTCCATCCGGAGGTGTTTCAACTACTGACCCAGATGTGGGGCGTACCTCTGGTGGATTTGATGGCAACCAGGCACAACAGGAAGGTTCCAATGTTCTGCTCCAGGTGGAGAGACCCGCTGGCTCTGGCGGTCGACACCATGTCGATTCCTTGGGTGTTTTCACTGGCCTACATCTTTCCCCCCCTTCCAATGTTGATCAGGGTGATCCAGAAGCTGAAGGTGGAGCGTTGTTTGGTCATCCTCATTGCTCCGAATTGGCCTTGTCAGTCCTGGTATCCGGACCTTCTGGCTCTGTCGGTGGCAGAGCCCTTTCCGCTTCCCTCTCGTCCAGATCTTCTGATACAAGGCTATCTGTGGAAGGAGGATGTTCATCGTCTCCATTTGACAGTCTGGAGGTTGAATCCTCAATTTTGAAGAAGAAGGGGTTTTCTTCTGCTGTGGTGTCTACCATGCTTCGAGCTCGTAAGCCTGTTTCGTCCAAGATCTATCACCGGGTCTGGTCGACCTTTCTGTCTTGGTGTGCTGACAGGGACCTGTCTCACGACTTTCATCTTCCTACTGTCCTGGCCTTTTTGCAGGACGGTGTGGATAAGGGATTCAGTTTGAGTTCTCTTAAGGTTCAGACTTTGGCGCTTTCTGTCTTTTTCCAGGAGCGCATTGCTATCCTTCCTGATGTCAAGATCTTCTTCCAGGGCGGTGCCCATGTTCGTCCTGCCTTTCGGAGTCTGGCTCCTCAGTGGGACCTTAATCTGGTTTTGGGATTTCTCCAGCGTCCTCCCTTTGAGTCCTTGGCTACTATTCCTTTACGTCTTTTGTCGTGGAAGATGGCCTTTCTTTTGGCTATTGTGTCAGTCCGCCGGGTGGTGGAGTTACAAGCTCTCTCCTGTAAACCACCCTATTTGGTGTTTCACAAGGATAAGGCGGTGCTTCGCACTTCTAAGGAGTTCTTACCTAAAGTGGTTTCTGAGTTCCACATTAATCAGGAGATTGTGGTGCCCTCTTTCTGCCCTAACCCCTCTTCCGATAAAGAGAGGGATTTCCATTTGTTGGATGTTATACGTTGTGTCAAGTTCTATGTGCATCGCACGGAATCCATCAGGAAGTCTGATGCTCTGTTCGTCATTCCGGAGGGTCCTAGGGCTGGGAGACCGGCATCCAACGTGACTTTTGCATCTTGGATTAAGTCTACTATTCGTAAGGCGTACGAATTGAGGAATAAGCATGTTCCCTTTCGGGTCACGGCCCATTCCACTAGGTCCATTGGGGCCTCTTGGGCCTACAAAAATCAAGCGTCTGCTGATCAGCTGTGCCGGGCAGCCACTTGGTCCTCTGTGCACACCTTCTCGAAGCACTACCATGTGGATGTGCTGGCCTCGGCTGATGCCAGCTTTGGGAGGAAGGTCCTGGAGGCAGTTCTGCCTGTTTAGGATCTTCTTCTTCTGAGGTTCTTAGTGCTTCCTTATTGTTGAGCTCTGTTGGCTCTAGTTCAGTGTGCTGTGTAACAGTTCCTGGGGTCTGTTTTTACCCCTAGTTGGTGTCCGTTGACACTTCTGTTTTGTTGGGATCTCTGTCCGGTAGATTCATAGAGGTCCTGCTGACTTTGGGGGCCTTGCGCCTGGTCCTTGCCTCCTTCCCACCTCAGGGTAACTCAATGGTTGGACATCCCAGAGTTACCAGTAACCTGTATTGGACGACAGTGAAAATAGGATTTTAGTCTTACCTGTTAAATCCTTTTCACTTAGTCCATACAGGTTACTGGTCTCCCACCCTGTCAAGAGACCATGCTTGGCTCTCCTGTGGCAATTTGTGGGAGTCCTTTGGGGCATGCTCACAGGAGTCTTCTTCTCTCCTATTTCTGGTCAGTTAGTAGGGTCTCAAATCATTCTGGTGTTAGCTGACTGGGAAGCAGCTGAGGAGGGAGGGGAGGCTCCGCCCCCTGCATACATTTGGCGAAATGTTCCTGCCTACTTAAAGGGGCAGATCGCCTCCCAGAGTTACCAGTAACCTGTATGGACTAAGTGAAAAGGAGGTAAGACTAAAATCCTATTTTTTTTTTTCTCTTGGGATCATTTGGTCACAATGGGTTAAAGTTTTATGGAGACTGCATGAAAGGTATGACCGATCAGTTACACTCACAAAATGGGCAGTTTTAAGTGGGCACTGTGCCCCCCCTGGGTGAAAATCCCCATGTCCCACCCTATTTTCCCACTTTCTTTATTGATTAAATTTGGCGGTGTGTATAAATGTATTACATGGCTCCACAACATTCACACTTTCAATATATATAATTTTTTTTTTTTTTTTTTTTTTTTTTGCAAAAAAAAAGTGGTGTCTTTTTAAATGAAAAAAAAAAAGTTGATTTTAGCAGGTCAAAAACTGACCTGCATCCAGCCAGCTTCCAGCATAGCAGTGAATGGGGTTAATACCCCCAGCTACTGCGTTTTCTTTTAACACTAGGTGTGTCCTCTCTGCTTCACTGTCCCTTATTTTAATTGTAAGGGACAGACAGGCTGAGGAGAGGCATAGAAATAGTGTGTGAATCACACTGTCTTATTCATTCCAATTGCCAGTACCTGTGATCGCTGCTTCAGTGATCACATGACCCGGCACAACTGAGAAGGGCTGAGACTGAACGCTCCTGTACCAGAGCACTCAGTCTCAGCCTGGAATGAATGATAGCAGCATGCACAGAGGCACGCTGCTATCATTTAACCCGTGATGGTCCAGGACCGTCATGGGTCCTTAACTGCTTTCTACCTATGATGGTCCTGGACCGTCATGGGTCGTTAAGAGCTAAACATTGAGGAAACTATAGATCCAGCAGCAAAAAAATAAAATTAATAATGTGTGTATATATAGTTTATAGACACTTTCTTTATTATTTTTTTATTGATTCTCTGCAAGGGTCACATTTTTACTTACTGTGTTTATACTGGACACATGTAGTGCCCTGGAGCTTATTGGCATAACCCTTTGAGTGCCAGAGTGGTATCAAGCACATTGCAACACAATGCATTAGACACCTCTCACACTCTCAGAGGGTTCCTTCTTTGTCATTATGGTGTGGGGAGAAGCAGAGGTCAGAGGGACATACAGCTGTTTGTTGACATGATGGGGGAATGTGGGGTGAATGGAGTGTTGGAGTTTGTTACAATGTATTTGTTAATAGTTTAACCACTTAAGGACCCATGACGGTCCTGCACCGTCATGGGTTGTTATACCCTTAACGACCCATGACGGTCCTGCACCGTCATGGGTTGTTATACCCTTAACGACCCATGACGGTCCAGAACTGTCATGGCTTAAATGATAGCAGCGTGCCTCCGTGCACGCTGCTGTAATTAATTCCAGGCTGAGACTGAGCACTCCGAAACCGGGGCGTTCAGTCTCAGCCCTTCCTGCTTGTGCCAATTCATGTGATTGCTGTAGCAGCGATCACATGTACCGGCATAATGACAGACAGAGGCAGCATGCAAAGCAATGCTGTGTCTGTGCCTGTCTCATCTGCCTCTGTCTCCCTTGCTATCAAAGTAAGGGAGACACAAGTAGTAGGGAGACACCTAGTGGTAAAAAAAATTACAGCAGCTGGGGGTATTAACCCTTTCACTGTTGGTGCAGGAGGCTGGCTAAATGCAGGTCAATTTTTGACCTGGAATTCTACACTTTTGTGTTTAAAAAAAAAAAAGACACTTTTTTTTTTTTTATTTTACAAAAAAAAATTTTATTTAAAAAAATATATATAATTAAACAATATTGCAAGTGTGATTGTTATGGAGCCATGTAATATACTTATATACACCACCAAATGCAAGGGATAAAAAAGTGTCAGAATAAGGTGGGAAAAAGGGACATGGGGATTTTCACCCAGGGGGGACAGTGGCCACTTTAAACTGCGCATTTTGTAGGTATGACTGACTAGTCATACCTTTCATGCAGTCTCCATAAAAATGTAACCCTTTGTGGCCAATTGATCCCAAGAGAAAAATCAAAAATGGTGTTTTTTTACTTTTTTTTTTTTTTCATAACGTAAATGGTGGGTTATCTATATAAGTGGGGTATCAAAAGAAAGCTCTATTTGTGCGTAGAAAAACAGTATATCATTTATGGGGGTGGAATAAAAGCCTAAGAGGGAAAACACTGTTGAACAAAGACATAGTCAAAAAGGTCATAATTACTCCGGTCCTTAAGGGAAAACGACCTCAGATTTTCCCGGTCCTTAAGGGGTTAAACTGTGTAACTCTAAAATACATGTACTAACTACAAGTGGACCGCTTGCAGGCCAAACTAGCAGAATATTTAGAAACAAACATTTTTGTTTATTTAAATATGGCTCTTGAACTCCTCCTTAGGTGCTAGAGATGTCTTCACAATGCAAAGCTTGGTGATCTCTATTCAAGGGATTAAAAGCCCATTTTAAAGGAATCTGTTTTTATTTTTTTTTTCTTACTTCCTTTGTACACTGAAATCCAGGTAGATAAGTTACTGTACCCCAAAGTTATGGACAACTGGACGTGTAGTTACATAATGAACATTCAAACACTGCAAAACAACACGTTCGACATGCCTCTGGCACTCAAATGGAGACAGACAGATATACAGATATAAAAATATATAACCCTTCCTTCCTCTGCTTGCACAGTTCATTAAGGTGAATCCTTCTCATCTCACTCTTTTACTTATATTACTTATGAGCGTAGGAGTTCTAGTCAGGCCTACCTGCCCAAACTTTTCCTTTCATATTATCATAAATATTCTCTTTCATCTTGCACATTTCAGTCAGTCTGCAAATAATTTTATGTCTAAGGTATAATGTTGGTAAAGTAACTTGGACTTCAAGTAAATAAATGCCTTGCAATTTCTGTGGGCCTCCATGCTCTAGTGACCATGGTATCAGTTGGGTAATCAGCTGTTCCTTTCATAGAAATGCAAATGACATGTTCATTATTTTCTCTGGTTTTTGGATGCATAGTTTAGTTGCAGTCAAGCAAATTATACGCTTATGAAGAGCCTGTGAAACAGAACTCTGATCTAATAGACGTACTATGCTTCAGCTTCTGCAAAACAACTCCTTGAATAGTTCTAATGAATGATGAATGAATACTGTAATTGGCATGTCTAGACTTCTCATACATTTAATCTCTGTACTTCCATTACCTGCCTATTAATCTGTCTTTGTTCTCTGCTCTAATTACAAACAAATTCTGTATAGCCAACTTGCATTTCTTTTTCAGTGCCCACCATCCTGCATAGATTTGACCAATAGGTCTTATAATACTCTTATGTTATTCAATATAAACATTTATTTAACCCCTTCACAACCACTGATGTGCCAGGACAGTCACGTCAATCCTCCACTTAAGGGACCAGTGATGGTCCTGGCACATCATGGAGTTCAGGGCTCCCGGAGCAGCTGCACGTCGCACCGGGAGCACTGAACCGGAAGTTTAAAAAAAAAAAAAAAGCCCCATGTTCATCAAGTGCCGGCCACACGTGCGTGCGCCGGTCCTTAAGGGATTAAATTCATACTCTACTTTTCTTTTCTTTTTTTTTTTTTTACTTTCAAAATTATGAGAAACCATTGAGTGCTGAGAGGCCTCCAACTCGTTGCTTTGTAATGCATAGGAGACATCTCTAGCATTCAATGGTCCATCATTAAAGGGAAAGTATTGTTTCACAATAAAAGCAGCTCCAAATAATCTTCATAGTATTTGGGCCATGTAGAGTGTTATTTCAATACTGTCAGAGTTGTAGTTCAAGAGTAATTGAATGATAATGTATCCCCTCCTACCCCTTTTACTGATGTAACACTGCTCACCCCAGAGCAGCAAGACTGTCCAGATGGATTGCAGAGAGGGAAAATCTTCAGTTAGCATAAGGGAAAACCTGAAAAACCTGTGAAGGGGGCAGGGTTTCCTTATGTTCACAGTGAGAAAATTGACCCTTGCTTTGATCTGTCTCATTAAGGGACCAGATTCCACATCTGAGGGGAGGCGGCTCACAATAGGTAAAAGGGGCGGGAGGGGGAAACTTTATTATTCATTTACTCTTGAACTGCAACTCTGACAGTATTGAAATAACACTCTCTATGGCCCAAATACTATGAAGATTAATTGGAGCTGCTGTTTTTGTGAAACATTACTATCCATTTAAACATCTGAAAACAAAACATTCAAGTGTGAGGTTAACCCTTGGAGTGCATCTGGCACTCAAAGGGTTAAATGTTTATAGTGAATAAATTAGTTGTCAAATACGACCCTCTGGTCAAATATGGGAAAAAAGAAATGTAGGTTGACTATACATTATTTATTTGTACTTAGTGTATTTACATCAGGAAAGGTAAATGAAGATAACTCCTTATCCCTTTGAGTGCCAGAATGGTACGAAATGCATTGCAAAGCAATGCGTTGCGCACCACTCTAGCATTCAAAGGGTTAAGGACCGGACGGGCGATCAATGTACTGCACGCCCCTAGATCCAGAAGAGGTTTAGATGGGAGTTGAAGTTACTGTGCTAATGCCTTTGGGTCCTTTTAAGTCAGGTATAACTACAGCTGATTTCATTTTAGGGAGAGATAAAGTTAGTTTTTCACAAGGGAAGTACGATTTATGAATGACCTTATCACCCAGGGTTCAGAGGGAAAAAAAAAATAAAGAAGATAAGACAGTAGCCATATTCCTTTTGAGATTACAGTATTTTGCAATAAAGCCTAAGGCCCGAAGTAAATCAATTGAACTTTCGTCCACTTTACTAGATAGCAACACAAAAACGAAACGAGACTGATTTTATTAAGAAAAGGATGATATATGAGCCAGTTAAAAGCTTGTCTAGTTTTAAAATTGCTGGTTTTAGTCATAACAGAGTGATCTTTTTTATCCATCTGTATGTCTTTGACATTACCATGGTAACCTAGATGGCTGATGGAATTCCCTCAATCTTTTTTTGCAGAAGGTGATGAGACTGGAGTGATGGATAGCCTGCTAGAGGCCTTGCAATCCGGCGCTGCTTTCAGAGAGAGAAGAAAACGGACTCCAAGGCCTAAAGGTGACTTCAATACTTTCTTTATAAAGCATGGTTTCAGAATTTGTGTATGAGTAGGTGCTTTAAAACATTCATCAGAAATACAGTGCTACCGGGAAGAGCAGCTTAAAGTGCCAGCAGCAAGCGTAATCCTTTCCTTGCAATGAGATGTCAGGAAAGACATTAATGCCAGTTGGCTGATGTCAGTACCACTTTGAAAACCAATGCACTGAACTTAACATAAGCTGCTGATTATGACAAGACTCATCATTGAAACCATATGTACTGTATATCTCAGGGGGCGTATGCTAATACGATTAAATAGATTGTACAATCATTATATTTTCTATTAATGTCATATTCAGCTGATACAGTAGAAAGTTGTTAGATGATATGCTTAATCCCTTGAATGCTTGATAAGTCCCTAAAGCACTGGTCTGGGGACCTTAACCCTTTGAGTGCCAGAGGAGTACACAACGCATTGGTTTGCAATACGTTGCGAAACCCTCTAGCACTCCAAAGGTTAACGCATTCAAGGTATTAATGGTATTACATTTTTTGCACTTCAGATTTTGAATTAGAGGTCTGCTGTGTTTTCTTTATTGCAACACTTAATCTAAACAAATTTTATTAAGATAACTGGTTATCTTAGAAAAATAGCATCTCATTGTTAACGCATCCCATGTTCGCCCTTCCAAGAGGATGGTTATTGTGCCTCAAACCCTTTGGTGCCAGTGTGCACCGCAATGCAGGTCAAGGGTTGGGTAACAAGAATATGTAACCCCCAAATCCACTGAAGGCCCACACGGTATGGTTACATATTCTAAGCCAGAAAAAGAAACAAAGCAAATAAAAAAAAAAATAGATTAACCCCTTAGATGCTAGAAAGGTCTCTACCCCTCAAAGGGTTATGGTGGATTGATCGTATTTCTCTGCATTGCATATGTGACTGTATATACCATTCCCAGAATACCCATGCACATGCATACAGTATATGTATATTCATGCGTTCTCCTTAGCTTTCCATGGGATCTACCAGTCCAAAATTGCCAGATGGTAATGGCAGACCTTTCTGACACCTATTCATCAATAAGCAAGTGCCAAATACAATGTTCCCCTTGATGAATCAATGAATGGGTAACACACATGAGCGGCTTCCCTTGCACATTCAGCCATATAGCCTCATTGAATTAGACGAATTGGAGCAAACTAACTACACCATCCGGGACAAATAAAATTTATGGGAACTTTTTTATTTTTAATGGAATTTTAACCATGTCAATACTAGAGGCCTCCAATACATTATTTCACAATCCATTGGGTTGTTGCCTACAAACTGCCCAACATACTTTGCCAGCAGGCAACGCAACAACACTAAGAGGCTACCTTCCACCAGGGATTCCTGTTTCTGTGTGTTAAATAACACAAATTAAGAAGGTATCCCAGACACTGGATATCATTTTGACATTCAAAGGGTTAAACCATTCAGTGCCAGAGGGGTACCCAACACATTGGGGATTTATGTTCATCCCTTCGAGGGCCACATATGTATCCAAAGCATTGCAGTGCAATTTTATACCTCTTTGGCACTCGAGTTAAACGTTTCAATGCAAGAGGGGTACCCAAAGCTTTTAATATTTTTAACCCTTTGAGTTCCATAGAAGCACCTAATACATTGTTATGTACTGGATACCTTTTTTTTTCTTCTTTTTTTTTTCCCTTAAGTCAAAGGGTTAAACCTTTTTGTGCTAAAGTAATTACCCCAACTCATCAGTGATTTACTTTTCTCTTAAGTCTTAAATGGATCACAGGAACCATAGGTTGATCTCTCTCTCCTCTAGCAGAGCAGAACACTACAAAAGACTGGGTCTTTGGAGTGGCGACTCCATCCTCTCCCTCTAGCTCAACCCCCTGCCAATCAGATCCATGTGCTCTCTGCCCAAGAAGATGAAGTTGCAGTGGCACATAGGTTTTGTTTTTGATTTTTTTTTATTGGGGGGCATTTAGGCTTTCTTATTTTTCTTTTAGATAGGAGGCTATATAATTACCCCTTAGGTGAGCTCCCCTCACTGGCTTCCCTGTAGTTTGGTTCCTCGGTCCACAGGCATTTACTGGACCCTTTTCTCTGTGGAATTTGACTTTGTCAAGCCAGTTCCTCATGGCTGAGTATCTTAGAGATTCTGCTCTTTTTTAAATGGGAGCCTGAAGACAGAAGAGAGTTAGGTAACCTTTTGAGTACTGTGGTCCATTCTGAACTTTCCACACTCTGTGTTGGTGGTGGTGCACTTATTTGTAGCTTAATGCTCTCCCTTTTAGCCTTGTGGCACAGATGGCTGCAGTTGTTTTTAGTCTTAACCCTTTATCTGCTGTTTGGTCTTATGTACTACTGTTTTCATTATCTATCTATGGAGTATTTGGGGGATGTTTCCTCAAAAGCATACCATAGGATTTGATCCATCTTCCACCAGTGGTGTGCTGACAAGAATGTTTCTGCTTAGGCCTTCTATCGCCCCATGGTTCTGGCCTTCCTTCAAGAGGAAATGAGCAAAAGCGTTAGTCTGAGCTCCTTTAAGATACAGATCTCAGCCCTTTCTGTCCTCTTTCAGAGATGCATTGCCATTCTATCGCACATCAATACCTTTATTCAAGGGGTGGCACATGCGTTCCCTTTATTTTGGGACCCCACACTACGGTGGGACCTTAACCAGGACTTAGGTGTCCTCCAGAGGCCTCCTCTGGCCTTGAAGCCTTTGTGTCTCCTGATGCTTCTGATGCTTTCCTCCTTGTCATTGTCTCTGTTCAGAGGGTGACTAAGGTGCAAGCTTTATCTTGCAAACCTCCTTTCCTCATGTTTCATCAGGAAAGGCAGTACTTTGTTCCTCTCAGGAGTTCTTACCAAAGATTGTCTCAGATTTATAAATAAATCAGGAGATCATTTTATCTTCTTTTTGTCCTGACCCTTCGTTCAAACAGGATAATGATTTCCATCTGTTGGATGTGGTGCGATGCCTTAAGTATTATGTGCATCCATAAGGATGATTCCCTAGGGTGAGCCAGGTAGCATGGAAGGTCACCATTGCCCCTTAGATTAAGTCTACCATAAGCCAAACATACATGATCATTAAGAAACCTGTCGCTTTCAGGATTACGGCACACTCCACCAGATATGTAAGTGTTTACTGGGCCTACAAAAACCAGGCCTCAGCTGAACAGTTGTGCATAGCTGAGATATGGTCCTCCTTGCACTCTTTTACCAAACACTACCATGTCAATGTTCGACCTTGGCTGAGGCCAGCTTTGGCCGGAAAGTCCTTAAGGCAGTGCTGCCTGTCTTAGGGCTTTCTTTTTCTTTCAATTCTACCGCCATGTTTTGTTCAGTAGTTTGTTTAGTTTGCTGTGCTAGTCCTGTATCCACTGAAATACTGGTATATTTCCTTCCCTGGTATCTTTGGGATGCCTTGGTAAATCCCCATGGTTCCTGTGTTCCATATTGGACATAAAAGACAATAGAATTTTAAATCCTTTTTCTCTTTAGTCTATATGGAACACCATACTGCCATGCGGAGAAAAACCTACCTGTGTTTAATTATCTGGGCAGTAGAGTCTTCTTAGGGTCTTAGTCTAGGCCCTGTCTTTTTGAAGCGCCCTGTCCGTCTACAGGAGGGAGCTCAACCCATGGTTCCTGTGTTCCATATGAACTGAAGAGAAAAGCATGTAATGGTACCTTTACAGTGCCAGATATGTATCCAATGCATCTGATAACCCTCTGGCACGAAAAGGCTTACCTTGCATGGGCAAAAGCCTTGGCATTGTTGGTAGTGTGTTGGAAGCAGCTCCAGCTTCATAGTATTTGGGCCATGGAGAGTTTTTTTTTTCAATATACTGTCAGAGTTGTAGTTCAACAGTAATTGAATGATAAAGTATCCCCCTCCCATCCCTTTTACTGATGTAGTACTGCTCACCAGACAGCTACAAGACTGTCCAGGTGGATTGCAGAGAGGGACAATAATCAGTGAGCACAAGGAAAAACCTGTCAAGGGGCAGGGTTCCTTATGTTCACAGTAAGAAGATTGTCCCTTGCTGTGAACTGTCTGGTCCCAGGACCAGATTCCACATCTGAGGGGAGGTGGCTTACTCTAGGTTAAAGGGGTGGTAGGGGGATACTCTATCATTCAATTACTCTTGAATTACAACTTCGACAGTATTGAAATTACACTCTCCCTGGTAAACCAACTCCACCATAGGGGACAACTATGACTTCCACTGATTTAAAAGGGACTCCTTAACCCCTTGACTGCTAGATAGGTCTCCAATATATTGCAAATCAATGGGTTGGAGACTACTAGCATCCAAAGTGTTAAAAGCCCCCATTTTAATTAATTTGCACATATGAGGAGTTGTATTTCTCCCATATGTTGCAGTCTGTTTACTCCAGAATTGCTCCTCTTTTCTTTTTTGGATAAGGCCCAATGAGAATGATGTTCTGTTAAGATCTATATAGCTAGATACCTTTCTATCTATATGTAATATATAATGTGTCTAAAATTATAACAATCTCATTTGTGGCCATTTAAAATATGAATGTGTATAATTTACTCCTAATTGCAGAATTACACAGAAACTGACATATACAGGGTGATTCTATAAGCAGGAGAATTATCAGAATTTATTTGTGGACATTTTACAGTCACACTAATAATATACTTGTCCAATGTATCAATATATCACAGGGATATATATTTAACACGGGGGGACAAAAACTTTGGAACTTTGTTAAACAAACACTGAATAAGAATAGAAATGTGACTGTCCTTAAAGGGATAGTAATACTTCGTTTTAACTTTATTTTATTTTGTAGGCATTAAAAAAAAACATGAAGAACGATATAAGTCTTATCTCTCAAACCTTTATGGTTTATGAGATATTCACAAGCAAAGTTTCCCCTCCAGCCCCTTTTACCTAGTGTAAGCCATCTCTTCTCAGATGTGAAATGCAGTCCATAGACCAGACAGATAACAGCAGGGGACAATCTTCTTCCTATGAGAACAATGAAAGCCCTGCCCCCTTTGACAAGTTTTTCTGGTTTTTCCCTTATCTTAATTGAAGATTGTCCCTCTCTGCAGTGTACCTGGGCACCTCCCTTCTGATCTGGCTGAACAGTGTTACATCAGTAAAAGGGGCAGGAGGGGGAGACTTTGTAATTGAATTACTCTTGAACTACAACTCTGACAGAATTGAAATAACACTCTACAAAGTCCAAATACTATGATGATTCATTAGAGCTGATTTTATTATGAAACAATACTATCCCTTTAAGGTGCAAAATGAGGCCTAGTCTTTAAGGGGTTAACTAGACCAGTTTTTTTCCCATTGGCTCAGGAAGAAGACTGGTGAGAACAATCAGAAATAGGAAAAAGGTTTGGGTGGAGTTTAAAGTATAACTTTTCAAAATATATGCTGTATAGGAAATAAAACTGTACAAATGTTTTAAGTTATATTTTTGTAATCTTGATATGATAAAATATATATGAAAAATTCATTTAAATAAATAAGTTGCTTGTTAAACACAAAGCTAATTGTAAATTCTGCACTTCAAAAATGCTGCCCCTTAATCCGTGGACACTAACCATGAATTTGTTATAGTCGGTGCTAAATCGGTGAGCTGACTCCCTACTTATAGATGGAAATCATTTTCAAATGACAAGATATTTATTTTTAGGTAGAAGTGTATTACAGATGTTTTTGCTATGGACAATAAATTTGCAAGTAACATTCATGTCAAAAGACTTGGTGTATTGCATGTGGCCTCTAGATTTCTTACATGTATTGTGGTATGTGTGTGTATGTGTGTGTCATAAAAAAGATTGCTCCAGTCTAGTAAATTTGGTGGCAACCTTTGGCTTCCCAGCTGTTGAGGACTACAACTCCCATAATTCTCAACAATCCAGCATCTGGTTGGGATGATGGGAGTTGTAGGTCCCCAACAGAAAGAGAGCCTACCCTGGTCTAGTAGATGGCTAAACTTCAGTTTGTTTGCACAATTATTATTTTATTTAGTTTTCTGTATGTCTTATGGTTTTTACAGGTTTGCAGGACAATGTCAGTCCAGCTTCAGAGAGGCCTGTTCTAAAGGCTTGTAACCATGGTAATGCAATGAGCTTATACTGTATGTTGTATGCATCCTTTCTGTGCATATTCAGCTGATCAAGTCTTGTGGATTGGGGTTGGCTCATTAAAGGAACACTAACACCTAAAAATGAACTGGGGTTAGGTCCACTTAAATACCCTGTTTTTCTAGCATATGTAAAAGTTCTCTTTGTTTTCAGAGGCCTAACATCTTCTCTTCCAAATGGTCTGAGTGAGCAGACATTCCTACCCTTTCTGGTGCTCCAAAGCTATTGTTTGTCCTGGATAAGTTCCCTTCTGAATAGAAGAGCAGTGAGCATTTTTCTTAATTAATTGATGATATTCTTAATTCGTTCCTAATTAAATGACGCATCCCATTTCTAAATGCTGACAGAGCAAATTATAAAGTAAATGCGCTCTGAACAGGACAATGTAAACGTGTTATAAAGCAAGTTTAGGAAGGTATTTTAGAGGTGTAACAGTATGTTGGCTGTAAGTATGAAATATTTCAGGTTTTGTAGCATCCTATTTCATTTTTGGTGTTAATTTTCCTTTAAGCAAAATAAAACCAGTCATGCTAATGTTTGCTTGCTAAGAATTGTTTTCATTATTTCTTTGCCTTGCATTATATTTGTTTAATTTTTGCTTCAAGTTAAAGAAAACCTGTTCCCAAATAATCCTTTTGGAAAATATGCACAGAAATTAGGAAGAATGAGCCATAGATCTGTGGATTACGATCTGTATCCTGGATCTTTTGCAGCTATGTTTATATGTACCTGCAAATATCAACACAGGCTTTATTCTGCTAGATAAAAAACAGGACACTTGTCATCTGCAGTGTAATCTAGGTCTGTGTACCCTGGAGAAGTATACAAGGCAGCAATGAGAATGATCTACTAATTCTGCAACAAATAGGGTTGCCACCTTTTCTTCAAAAAAATACCGGCCATGGCATTCCCTCCATAGACTTAACGTTGGACAGAAGCCAATTTTTTACCGGTCTCCTGGTAAAATACCAGCTGGGTGGCAACCCTAGCAGCAAACCATCTGCACCATATGGGGACTAATAAAAATGTCCATGCATTTGAAAACTAGGTCTCCAACATATTCCAGACCAGTGCCTGGGAGAATTCTCTAGCGTTCAAGGGATTGATAAACGCTATTGTACACTCTAAGGTGAGGAGGAATAAGAGCCACAGCCTGTAAGAGTTAAGCAGAATTAAAAATGGCCACTTTAACTCTAGTTATAGTTAGGTGACACATCCAATAGCATAAAAACGTTATTTATTTTTTATTTTAAGCTTCCGTTTCATTTAAATTTATGTTTATGAATTGTTAGTACAATTTTTAGTAGCCGTTTATTTAGTACATCAGCCTCAGTTTGGATACCGTATATATGGCTCTGTGACTAACAGTGGATACATGGAAGATTATGGTAAAGATTACCTGAAATTTTAGTCTATGGTCATGTGTTTAGGAAAAAAGTAAAGGAATTCCGGGGCTAAACAATTGCATATAAGGAAGAATTCCAAAATTCCCATTTGTTTAAATGTGGATTCGAACTCCTTGAATGCTAGAAAGGTATTCCACACATTGCACTAGAGACCTCTCTAGCATTCAAGGGGTTAAAATCCATGCACAAATATTTGAAGCACCAACACAATATATTGAAAATACATATGTATGGAGAACTAAATGGATTGGAATAAATACTCAAAGGTAGGATTTATTTCTAATATAAAATAGATAATCATGTGTAAAATGTAAATTCTCACCAATTCATTTATTTATGTGGATGTTTTCATCTCATCACCCATATCATTCTTCTGTTTATGTTCATCTTAATTCTCCATATATTGATGCTGAGAATAATATTTATTTTCCATTATTTGTTCTCAATATTGGTATCACGGACGCACTATTTTGTCACTTATAATACACTTGTCTAAGACCTTGTTTAAATTATTTGAGTCACACTTATGTCCACTTCATTTTTTATTTAGGATACTTGCTTATCTCTGGAGCATGGGGGGGGGGGTGATTTCATAGTTGCATCTCCCAGTGAGTCTCACCTGTGTTGAAGGGATGAGACTGGGGGACATACGGTAGTATTTCTTTACTCGAGCCGGAATGTGTTCGTTATTTTATCTTCCACAATGCCTCAGTGATTTGTAGCAATTCTGTGGCCACAGTATATTTATGTTTTTACAAGTTTACATTTTACTCTAATTATCTAGTTTTATATTGTAAATACATTGTACATTTGAATATTCCTTCAGTTCCATTTCACTCTCCGCACATACTGTATGTATTTTCAATATATTTTGTTTTTGTTTTTTTACTCCGCGGTGGGGAGTTTTTTTTATAGCTAAAAGCAAATACAGTATTGGTGCACATCCAAATTTTCATCACCATTAACTCTTTACTCTATTAAAGATGAGGTTGGTTGCATTCCAGCAATTTTAAATGTGTTTTTTCTTTGGGTGTGCTTACAAAAACCTGGACTGGAATTGTACTTTTGGAAGTTTTGACCAGCTTCTATTAAATAAGCACCCCTCCCACCCCCAGGTGCAATGCTCATTGTCTCTAGGACACTATATAATGCCTGTCAGAGAGTCTCTCTCCATTAATGAGTAAAGCTGACCAAGACTCAGCTCTCAGGATAAAGTAAATTAAGGCTAGTAAATGCCTAAAATAGGAGATTCAGCTCATAAGACAAAGCATATTAAGGTTAGGTACTTGCCAAAAATGAGGTATCTTGGCGTTGGTGGCAAGCTTAGCATTCTGTGGCCATATAATGTGACTAAATCCTCATCTTTAATATAGTCGTGATATGCAGGCACAATGCCACAGAGTAAAGGGTTAATGGTGATGAAACTTTGGATGTGCACCAATACTTTGTGTATTTGCTTTGAGCTGATTGCACTCCAGCAATATTAAATGTGTTTTTTTTTTCTTTGGGTGTGCTTACCAAAACCTGAACTGGAGTTTTTGTTATAGCTGCTGCTTTAGTTTTCTTGATCCATATACCAGGATGCTATTAGAGGTAGATTATTTTCCCAGAATTCATCCATTGGAATGTATGGCTAGTTCCACCGAAGAACCTGATGTAATTGCAGACAATGGAACAAGAATGTGGCTTCAGAAAATGAGGCAGATGAACTATAAAAGTGGATCAAACCATCTGCACGATTGGGTGGGAGGGTACATATAAAAAATTCAGTAGATATAAAAGGGATGTATAACCCCTTGAAAGGTAGAGTGGTCTTGCACTCATCTCTAGCATCCAAGGGGGGCAAACACTTTTTTAAAACAACTGGAAATTTGGGAGTTTTTATTTATTCCCATTGGTGCACAGTTTGCCCCAGAATTTCCTCAGTTCTTCTTAGGGTCCTATGTTCAAAATAAAACTGTAATCATTTTGGGGCAAAACACATGCATCATAGGGGGCAATTAGAATTTTCCAAAATTCCCATTGATCTATATGGAGTTTCTAATGCCATGAATGCTTGAAAGGCCTCAAATGCATTGCAAAGCAGACTAGCATTCAGGGGGTTATAAACTCAGTTTACATCTATGGGAATTGTTTTGTCTCCTATGGTGCAAATAGTGTACACAGCTTTACTGAGGACATCTTCATTACCTGCCACCCCAGTCTTGTTCCATTTCCACCGCTGCAAAGATTTGTTCTGTGGAAGCTCTTGTACTAAAACTAGAGGTTTGGCTATTCGGGTCGCACCAAGGCTTTGTGTGAAGCTAAAGGCTTCCACCACCTCCAAAAGTCTGAAAACCACTGGATTAGATCAACACCTCTGAAAATGTACAGAACTGCCATGGGACACAGCTGATAAATAGGTGATTTCTTGGTTTTCTGAACTTCTGAAAGATTGTTTTGGGAACAGGTCTGTTTTTACTTGATAAACTAACCATAACTAAATGTTGAGATTATGAATCAGAATTTTGACTGACAAAAGCTAATGATCAGAACTGCACTTTAAGGAACACTCACACCCACCCACACCACCACTCGAGCCTTAACCCCTTGAGTACCAGGGTTATATTCAGTATGGATTCTTCAAACCATCTTAACTTGATCTTAATAAAGAGTAAGATCAGGGCTAGGGAGGAGCATGAGGTAACCCCTGGGTGCTCTTCAAGCAGACACCAGTGAGAGTGTAGGGGCTATGTCTTTGTTCATATTAAAGGAGGCGCCTGTGTTGGTGCTTTAAGGAGGTGGGGGATCTCAACTTCCTTAACACAAGAAATCTCTGAATCATGGTAAAACATACCTTTAAGAGTGAAAATGACAGTCGGAAATAGTGTTAGAGCACTCTGTGAAGCCCGTGCACTAAGAAAAAGTGGTATAATTCTGGAGCAAACCAACTGCACCATAGGGAACAAATAACAATTCTGTAAAAGCAATGGAAACCTAAGGGGTCTTTGTGTCCCTTAACGTGAAGTGGGTTTTCCCATAGGATTTTTGTTAAATGCTCAATGTAGATGAGGGGGGATACAGGGGATTTTCTTTGCCTCCTGGGCTGCAGGTGGTTTGCTCCAGAATTGCACTGCTTTCCCGAAGCACACCAGCCGTATTGTGTAGTTTAATAGCAGACAACCTTGTTTGGAATTGTTCCTGTAACCTTCCAACAACTTCAGTGCATTTCCAACCTCTAAGGACTACTGATTGAGGTAAGTGGCTGGTCTGACCTTTGGATGCATATGAACTACAGAAGTCAAAGTGAAATGTCCTACCATGTACATTTATTCTAACCATTCTCCTTGGTTGCAATCATTAGCAATGTATATTATGTTAAAGTTTGTTTTATTGGGATGAGAAATGTTTATTAAATGAAATAGTGTATATTCGTTTCCTTATTAGAACTTACCAATTACAGTGTGGGGCCTATTGGCAGAATTCCTTTACTTCAATTGTTTAAATGTTTGCATTTGAAACTGATTTACATAATGTCTTAACACCTTAGATACTAGAAGGGTTATCAAACACATTGTTTCAGAAAGTGTTGGATAGTTCTCCAGCATCCAAAAAATGAAAATTAAATTATACATTTTTAGTGTCTCTTTATTTTTTTAAATGATACATGGACAGCCACAAGAGATGTATCTTACTTCTGTCAAACAGCATTATTATTATTGGTTATAAAATATACAACAATGCACTTCTGTGAACAACCATTGAAAACTGACAGCTCTTCAAAGGCAGCGGTATGCAAATGTGTAAAGTGGGCCTTTTATTTATTATGGTAAACTTGATTTGCTCCAGAGATCTTATGTTTCAGATAACTAAGAATTCCAGAGGCGTACTTAGTGCATTGCAAATTAATACTTTGAACACCAAACTGACCCTCAAAGGATTAAAAATGAAAATGAGAAAAGAATGGCAAAAGAGAGGAAGAAAAATCCTATAAAATGTTAGAAGTACATAAATAGTAAAAAGATGATACTGGACCCCTTAAAACTTAGATATCTCTCCCAGTTTTCTGTACACATCATGGAGTTTTGCACAGCTCAGTGATTCCAGAGCCATTCTCCCCTTCCCATAGAAGCCCATTGATGGAGAATTTGCCGACACTGGGCCTCTATGGGAAGGGTCTTTTATTGACTCTATAAAGCCCATTTAAGGTAAGTAAAGCATCTGTACCTGTTTGCATGCATCCACAGGTACTCAAGGAACTTAGCTTAGTAATAGTAAGTCTTACTGTGTTTAATATTTGATTCACTCTCATCAGGCATAGTACCCTGGGATTAGAGGAAAGCATATGAAATAGGTGCATTTGGAAGGGAAATAATTCTACCTCTTTACAAATTATTGGTAAGGTCTCAACTAGAATATTCAGCACAGTTTTGGACACTTGTTCTTAAAAATAAAATAATATTGTATTTGAAAAAATGTAGATGAATGCAACACAACTGATAAAGGTACTCGACGATTTAATTATAAAGGGAGACTAGCCTAATTGGTCTTGTTTATGTTAGCATTGAAACACCTAAGGGGGTATGATTACTATTTACAAATATATCAAAGACCAGCTGAAAGAACTCTCTGGGGAACTCTGTATCGACACGATTCAAATCAAGGGATCATACTTTAAGTCCGGAGGAAATGTACTTTCAACTAAAACACATTTTTGTATTAAATTTAAACAGAAGAGAGAAATTAAGTTGTGGAATTCTTTGCCTTGGTAGGTTGTGTTTACATATACTATAGATGAGTTTAGTACAATATAGTGTTTTTATGGCTGATTTCACTGCTGACAGGAATTTCATCCAGGGAAAAATTTGATTGCCTTTTTTTGAGTTGGGAAGATTTTTTTTTTCTTTATTTTCTTTTTCTTTAATTTACTTGGGGCATAAATGGTTGTAGATGTTTGTTTTTTGTTTGGTTTGTTTTTTCTTTAACAAAATAAACTATGACATATTATTTATATATATTATTATATATATAATATCTCACAAAGGATTGGCACTCAACAGGAACTTTTCTTACAAATTTATTTAGAAGCAATGTATCAACGGTTCAGCTCTAACATGAGCCTTTAGCAAGAATTTTCCCATATGAAGGTCTGTGTGTCTGTGTCGGGCTCTATGCTAGGCAGGAATGGAAGCATGGATCATACTCTGGTCTAGATTAAGTTACTTGTGATATGTTTATCACTGATATTATCTAAAATAAATAAATAAAAAATCCAGGTATAGTCTCGTCCCTAAGTTTAAAACAAAAATTGGCATTAAATAATCAGTTCCAAAATATTTCCATATCCATAGCTCCACTCGTTATACTTGTCAAGACCATGAAAGACCATTTAAAGGAATTGTCTTAGAGAAGACTTGTTAATCTTCACATGAAAACAAATCATATGTTCATAAGAAGTGACAATATTAACTCTAGTCTTCAGAACTGTATTAACAAAAAAGTTTGGTGGTAAACTGATGTTAAAGGGATAGTAAAGTCAAGTATAAAGTAATAGCTATATTGTAGCTAAAATAAAAAGAGATTACTTGAGGTTATTTGTATCTATCAAACCTTTATGGTTTGAGAGCTATACGAAGATAAAGTTTTCCCCTCCCTCCACTTTCCTTAACATGAGCTGTCAAGCTGTCAGAAAGAGATTCTGGTTGTGTGACCAGACGGTGGCTTTTCAGCAGAGCCGACATAGAGATAGCTAAAAATAAATACTTAATTGGAACGCTCTACAAAGTGCACCTCGTTTACAAGCACACTTTGTAGACCATTCCGGTGAAGAATTTATTTTTAGATATCGCTATGTCGGCTCTGCTGAAGAGCCGCGGGTCGGTCCCGGGATTAGGATCTCATGTTATCAGCTATACAGCTGACGTATGAGAGAGGGTGGGGGAGATCTTTATCTTTGTATATCTCTCAAACCATAAAGGTTTGAGAGATAGGAATAACTTCAAATAATCTATTTTTATCCTATCAATAATATAGCTATTACTTTTTACGTGACTTTACTATCCCTTTAAATAACACAGTTAAATGTTTATCTTCTTTATTTTAAAATGTTTTTTTTCTTCTCGTTTTCTGACTAAATGGTGTCAGCACATTATTTTCAAAAGTGGTTATCTTTTTGAGCATTCATTATAATACGATGTGTGGAAAGTTAATTTAAATTCATATCAGAATTTCCAGACTTTAATATATATATATATATATATATATATATATATTATGTGTGTGTGTGTGTAGTGCCCTAAAAGGGGATTTGGAGATAATAGTTTTGGTACATTCGTCAGCTGCTATTGAATCCATCCTACTATCCCTAATAGCAAAGTGAAAATAAATTCCAGTCTGGCATATCAATCTATCATCTTGTACTGGGCATTAACATAAAGTGTTGCACTGTGACACCATGCAATGTCCTTACAAAAATAAAAATACAAGCACTTTTTAATTGTCTTTGAAATGAAAATTATTTTCTTTAGGGTAACAGGTCAACCACGTTTCATTTTTAATTGTCATCTTTACCACTATTATTAACTGGACAATCAGTGGGGTTAATCTTATGTGTGCCATAAATGGGAGTTTAGAGCTGATTACATTGCATTGCTACAACTTCGCTATTAACGTACTGAGCTCCTCTCAGCATATCTGTGTGATGACCATGACATATCTTTGTAGTTATAAGTACTTGCAATCAGGAAGGAAAACTGTATCTCTCTTCAGTATTTTATTTAACAGTTTGAGTGCCAGAGGGTATTCACTGCATTGCAAAGCAATGTGTTAGATATCCCTCTGGCACTCAAAGGATCAAAAGTAAGGTTGCAGCGTTTAACAGTGATTAAAAAAATATATTTCTCTGTTATTCAGTACAGGTTACTGGTAACTTTGGGAAAGCGCTCTGCCCCTTTAAGTAGTCAGGAACAATTCCGAGAAGGTAGTGCAGGGGTGGAGGCTACCATCTAACCTTAGTTGCAGCTTCGTGTTAGCTTCAGTAAGTTTTATAAATGTTATTATTTTCTGCTAGATATGGAATACCACCATTAGGTGGATTACCATCACTGACAATTCCCATCACCCAAATGTGGATAGCTCACTTTACCAGGTGCTTATTTGTGGACCTAAGCCCTGGGGGAAAATCTTGGATGCAAGTTCTTTCCCTAGAAGTTGCCCACTGAGGCATCTTCTTGATATATGATAATCTGAAGACAGAAGTTCTGCAAAAAAGGTGAGGAACCCTTTAAGTGCTGAGGTCCAATGTCCCATGGAACCCCTGTGCACAGGGGTCTTTATCATTTGAGTTCCTATTGCACACTGTAGTACTCATTGGGTCTACCTGTATGCCTGTCTGAGTGTTTGGAGCAGGTTTTTGAGGTACTTTAATCTTTTCACTGCTGGTTTGTCATGTTGTGGGTGGTTGAGAGCACTTTCCCTACTGGGTTTAGTGTTTTTATGCTTTAATTACATGTTCTGGTATAATTTTAGCTTAAAATTTACTTTCATTCATTTTTGTTGAATGAGGGTACTAGGGCAGGGAATCCTGCTTCCAAGGTTACTATCACTTCTTGGATCAAGTCCACGATTCATAAGGCTTATAAACTTCGGAAGAAGCCTGTGTTCCCTTCAGGGTCACGGCTCATTCTGCAAGGTCTATTGGGGCTTCTTTGGCCAACAAGAACCAGGCCTCAGCTGATCAGTTGTGCAAGACGGCCACTGGTTTCTAAACACTGTCATGTGGATGTGCTGGCATCGGCTGATGCCAGTTTTGGGAGGAAGATCCTGGAGGCAGCCTTTCCTGTCTAAGATCTCTTTAGTCTCTCAGTATTCTTTCACTTTTGAGCCCTGTTGGCTCTAGTTCAGTGTGCTGTGCTACAGTTAATGAGGTTTGTTTTACCCCTGTTCAGTGTCCGTTGACACTTTGCGGTTAGTGTTGAGCTATTCATGATCTGTAGGGTCATTGGTGCTCTGGTGACTTTGGGGGCCTGCGTATGGTCCTTACCTTTCTTCCCGCCCTAGGGAACTTAATGGTTGGTCATCCCAAAATTACCAGTAACCTGTATTGGACGACAGAGAAAATAGGATTTTAGTCTTACCTGTTAAATCCTTTTCAGTTAGTCCATACAGGTTACTGGTCTCCCACCCTGTCAAGGGACCTTGCTTGGCTCTCCTGCGAAAGAACGTGGGGGATCACTTTTGGGTTCATGCTCACAGGAGTCTTCTGTTTCCTCGCGGACTACTTTTTGTAGCTTGTTCCAAAACTACTGAAGCTAAGAGGAAGCTGCATCTATGGTTAGAGGGTAGGCTGCACCCCTGCACTCATTTCTCAGAATTGTTCCTGCCTACTTAAAGAGGCAGAGCGCATACCCAAAGTTATGTACGAAGAGAAAAGGTTTAACAGGTAAGACTAAAATCCTATTATATGATTAGCAAAAACTACATTATACAAAAAAGTAGCCAGTACACAATGGTCCTGTTTTAATTATCTTTAAAATGAATTAATTGTATTGTCACAGGTCCATACTGTTTCTTTTTTTTGTTGTTATTATAACCATTATTATTTTGATGACCATGACACATCTTTACATATAGAAGAAATCAGAGAGAAACAGATATGTTCTTTCTAATTTTAATTCAAATGAGTGTTTTAGCACTGTGACACAAATAAATGTTAATTCCATTTTTGAATTTGCCAGTAAACAACCCATGACAGCCCCTGCACAAGAGAAGGGGATGACATCAGGAAAGTGGGAAAGAGGGATATATATTTTAACCAATTTATTGTACACCTATCTGGAATTCATAGGGTTTAAACTACTCTGTATTAAAGGGACAGTAATGTCTCAGAATTGTTTTCTTGTTTTATAGAAGTTTAAAAAAGAAATTATGTAGCACTAATCCTATCTCTCAAACCTTTATGATTTGAGAGAGATTCATATCTAAAGTTCTGCCTCTCCTGGCTAACCGTGTCAGCTGACACAATGCGGCTCTTCAGCAGAGCCACAATAGCAATACTGGAAAATAATTACTTCATTGGAATGGGCTACGAAATGCACTTGCAAACAGGCACACTTTTTTAGACCATTCCAATGAAGTATTTATTTTCCAGTATCGATATTTCGACTTTGCTGCAGAGCCGCCAGCTGGTCCCAGGACCAGGATCTCCTGCTGTCAGCAGAGAGCTGAGATCAGGAGAAGGGGAGGGAGGGGGGACCTTTCGAAGTGAATATCTCTCAAACCGTAAAGGTTTGAGAAATTGAATTTGTGCTACATAATTTCTTTTTTCTTTATTCTGCAAAAACCAGAAAAAAAAATGATGGGACATTAGTGTCCCTTTAAAGTGTGTCTGACATCAGTCACGCTCGACATGCATTTAAATGAAGAAAAAGTAAAGCGTTAATCTGTTTTAAAAATGAATTCATTTTAGGGTGACAAGTCTGCTTCTAGTTTCATTTTAAATTATCATACTATTTTTTTCTGATCAGAAGGGTTAAACATCTGTGTTGACATGCATGGGAGTTTAGAACTGATTATGCTGCATTGCTCATCTGTGCATATAGATATACATAATGACCATGACAGATATTTACAGTTAGACGTACTTACAATCAAGGAGGGAAATGTATCTGTTTTTCAGTATCCTAAACTAAGATTGCCAACTCATCTCTCTAATACTGGCTGCTTATGAGCGATGTATAGTGCAGTGCTTAATGGGATCCACTGCACCTCTAAAGCAGGCGCTTAAGCCTTCAGTTCATGTTCTGTAGGACTGTAACTCCCATAATCCTCTTCCAGTCAACAGGGCTAAGATTTTTAATACGCATAAGGCTGCACTCAGTAACCTAACAAAGAGCAATTCTAGCACAAACCAAAAGCACCATAAGGGACAAATGAAAATTCACATTTATGTAAATAGTACTTTGATTGCTAAAGACCTCTTCAACACATTGCTTTTCTGTGCATTGGAGACCTTTCTAGCATTCAAGGTTTTAAAACCCCATTTAAATCAATAGGAATATGGGCATTGTCTGCTATGATGCTGCTGGTTCACTCCAGAACTACTCTTCTTTAGCATCCTGAATGTGTCCTATTATAGTCAGTTATTGT
Source organism: Rhinophrynus dorsalis (assembly GCA_037306005.1). Lineage (NCBI taxonomy): Eukaryota > Metazoa > Chordata > Amphibia > Anura > Rhinophrynidae > Rhinophrynus > Rhinophrynus dorsalis. The sequence goes on from CM074719.1 coordinate 446,941,738, forward strand.
TATTTGCCTGTGAATGTTCTGAATAACAGTAATATATATAAGTACACATTTGTTTTCAAACCCAGCATTGAAAGAATGCAACCGCGTGTAACATGCATGAACCCTTTGACTGCCAGAGAGGTAAATCAGTGCATTGACACTCAGTGGGTTTAGTGCAAATGTATCTTTTAAAATCTTGTTTTCCATATTACTGGTATAAATTTCACATGCCTATTAATTCATATCTGATTCATTGTGCCATTTTACATCAGGCTAACAATATACCTGTTTGATACTGAAGTGTGAGATTAAAAAAAAAAACCAGCACAATAACTCTGACATTCATATTTTCTTTCATTTCTTTGTCTTCCCAGCATTGTATTACAAAGCATACATTTATTTTGAAGGTCATTTGCTGTCTGACCTCTACTCACAATTATAATCTCAATATGTACCGCTTGACAAGGTAGTCATATTGTCCCAGATTTTGACAAAGGAAGAGGAAAAAGTTCCAGTTAAGTCTCAAACTAATGTAAATTAGATTCAAATATGTTTGTCAGCACTGAAGCACATTCCTAAAGCCCTAGCTTGGTAAACAACAACATTACAGTTTCTTTCTTAATTGACTTTATGTAATTACAGCAGTGGCATTTTGAAATTGTTCAGAGCTGAAAGCGGAACTATGCCTTTGAAATAAGTAGCTGTTTGTGCCCTGTGTTCAAAAGAGAGAATACTGGCGCAAACCACCTACAGTTTAACTCATTGAGTGCCAGAGGGGGTATCTAGAGCATTGCGAAAAATGCATTGGGTACCCTCTGAAGGGTTAAGAGGATTCATGAAAACTAACACGGATTTATTTTTATTCTTTATACTTTTTATTGAAATTTGCATATTGAATAAACATAATTGTATTACATGTTTAGTTTGAGCATTTGATTACCAGCTTATAGTGAAATAATTAAAAATGAGAACTTATCCGGGTCTGTACGTAGAATATGGTATGATGCAATACATGTTATTGGTAGATGTAATTAAAGATAGAAGAGAGGGTAAAACTCACAAGCAGATTCAGAGTTCAATACTCTTCCCGGCGGTAAAAAATAAAACTGGCGACGGTGGTTTTGAAAGAACAGTTTGGTATTCTATTAAATGTGCTGTCAAAAAACACTGATATGTAAAAATGCCCAACAGGCACAAAATTTGCGCCCACTGCACACTATAAACAAGTAGATGAATTTGGCATTCTAATACTTACATTGAAAACAATCAACGTGTATTAGGACAGTGGTTCCCAACACACACGCATGTGTGGCTAATGATCCCTAAACATTTTAATTATTCTATACTCCTTAGGGTCAGAGACACTCTTTGCAAAATCCAGTCAGATGAAATTGTTAAACATATGAGATGGTCCCAGCAGATGTTATATGAACATGCAAACAAACCACACAAAATTCTATCAAAAAAATTAAAGCTTAAACAGCAGAAATCTCACTAGAAACGTTATCATCCTTATTCTTCTGGTCAAGTTCTCTAAAACCAAAGCTCTTAACCTATGTCTTAACACCGAAAAAAAGACTTCACTAAAGCAGATTGGTACTATTTGGAAGAAATTGTTCAGCTTTTCGGTTATGATGGTACTTTTCTACAAGCTATACTTTCCCTATAACGAAATCCCCATGCAAAGCTAAAGCTTCTCTCCTATGTTTATCCTCTCATTTTAAATGATAATGAGAACCCCACAGCTCTCTCCTCCTTTGAAAAGTTGTGCATGGGTTCAAGCCCTTCTAGAAGCATTATCCCAAGGACCTACACTCTCCTGATTTCTTCTTCTGTTCCATTCTAATACAAATACATGTTGGCCTGGGAGAGGGATCTGGGTCTGGAGATTACTTGAAGGTCTTTGATCTGGTACAGGGCATCCAAGACACCAATATGCACTACTACCCAAGAGAATATATACAAGGTTCTCCTTAGGTGGTACTACACTCCAGCTAGGCTTCTTTCCATTCTTTCTGTTACCTCTGAACTCTGCTAGCAAACTTGTGGTCAAGTGGATGACATATTTCACATTTGGTGGGCATGTCCATCCATTTAGCTGTTTTGGAAAAAGTCTGTTTCTCCTTGTACGGCGGCTCACTAGGATAGATCCACCTTTAGACATATTGATTCTGTTGTTTGGTGTCCCTCCTTATAATGTGTCGAAGCCAAAAGCTATACCTATTTCTCATGTCCTTACTTGCCTAATCTCTATATTTTGAAAGTCCCAGGTAACACTTTTCCTAGACCTCACACTTAGAGCTGATGCAGTGTCTGACAGCTATCATTCACGACAAGATGTCAAATTATGTGAGAGGCTGAACAGAAGCAGTGTTGCCTGTTCCACAATAGTCACCACTGAAGACCTTAACGTTTTAGCTCTCTACTGCCATTTTACATACATATGAGACTAATCTCGCTCCAAAAAGGCAGTCCATTTCCCCACCGCACAGGAAATACCGGCCAACCCCAGACACACATTTTGGCCTTGTTTGGACCTTATTAGTAAGATGCACCTGGTTTCTCTAGGCACTGAGAGCAAGGGGTACACTTCTGAAATATCATTTACCCTTAGAGAGACACCCTAGGAGTTTTGTAAACAACAAGCCAAAATATGTGAGAGGCTCTGAGGACAAACAAAAACAATCTTGCCACAACTAGTCACTGCTCATGTTTTAGCTCTCTAGCGCAATTAGAGGAGACCTTTCCACATACATATTAGAATAATGCCGCCCAAAAGGACTTTCCAGTTCATGATAATATCCCAAAACACAATGAGGTGTGGGGTTTGTGGGAACTTTTCAGGGATTCTCTGGACAACATTAATCCTAAAACTGCCATGGCCTTTGAGACAGTTTTTAGTTATTAGCATTATTCTATCCCTATTTCTGTCCCATCATTATATTCTATCCACATTGTTTATCCCTACCTTTCTCGTCCCCATCCCCCTCTTTTTTGTGTATTTTGTCTTCTCTCAAAAGCTAATTGTGTACTTTTTCAATATCTTATCCTCATTCAAACGCATGTCATGCTATGATGTTTGATCCATTCTTGTTTTCTGTTCCCATAATGATAAAAAAAACAAACAATTATTCCTATGTGTATAGTTCCCCTTTAAGAAAAAAAAATGCATTTTCTAAGACCAAGTTTCTTACTTAAACAGAAATTCTCTATTTTTTTCCTTTTTCATTTTGTTGTCTTAATTTCATCTCTATGTTCTTAAACCATTTGTTGTGTGGGTTTTATAGTGAATGAGCTGCTTCAAAAGAATTAATCAGTTTTGGCTGTGAATGTTCATGCTGATAACATCTAATTCCACTTGAATTTCTTATCTTGAATACATTTTTGTACCCTTAGAGTTTGTGTAATCCCTGAAGTTAAAAAAAAAACAAACAAACAAACAAAGGTTTTTCGTATGCATGTTTTTGAAAAGTCAAAATACAAGAAAATATTCCAAATGGGAATTAAAAGTATTAGCTTGATTATGACTGATTAATTAAAAGCTGCCTGTATGTTGTAGTTGCCATTTGTTAATAGAAAAGTGTGGCAATTTATGCAAGTTTGTCTGTGCTGGCCAAAACAGACGCAAACTGTGCTGTAAATTATGCTGACCAGACCTCACCTTTAACCGGGGACGCATAGGATAAATGCATACTGCAGGACTGCATTGATTTCAGTGAAGTGCAGCAAAATGGCTATTTCCTATGTGTCCCCGGTTAAAGGTGAAATCTGGTCAGCCTACTGTAAATGGATCTAAGTAGAGCCCACTCACTGGTGTTATTTCTAATAGCTAAACTTGTTAAGTCTACTTTAAAGGTACTGGGATTGAAATATATAAACAATGGGGGCTTTTAATCAAAGCAATGCGTTCCGTACCCCTCTGGCACTCAAAGGGTTAAAGCTACATTTCAAAAGGTAAACCTCCTCCAATAAAGTGGGGCATTGCCTGACATCAGACATTTCTACTGATGGAAATTTGAAGGAAGAGCATGAGCTTAGAGGGCGGGGATGGATTTAAGCACCACCAGAGTAATAGAAATTGGGAGCAAAGCCTCTGCCCCTTGCTATAACAACAAAAGAAGCTTGTTAACCTTTAATATTTTTTGTGAATAAGTATTGAGGCAAAAGTAAAAACACAAATCTGATTTATTTTCTCCCCTTAATGTGCTTTTGTATTTATCCCTGTTTGCCTTAGGAAGCACTGCACCTTTAATAATAAAAAATACCCAGTGATCATTTGTTCTGTTAGAGACCTCTTAGTATATCAGCCTTATTGTATCTTGTAGTAGCAGTGTTTGCAGTCAATATGCATATGTCTTTACAGAATTGTCTAAAAGTCTGAAACGTAGGTAGCAGTTAGAGGTTATTTCGGAATGTTGTCACATTCTGTTTTATTATTTGCAATGGCTACCAGGTAAATCGGCTGCACATGGTGTCATAATAATAAGGGGAAAGCGGAATACAGAACCAGGGAGAGAGAATATAAATAAGACAAAATAGTATCTCTCTGGTGATCTTTCCATTCCAAGGCCCTTATCAAATAACTAGGGACCACCTCTTAAGATTTAGAGGAATGGAATATCAACTTCAACAAAGGTTATGAGGGAAAAGTTGAATCTGATGGACTTGTCTTTTTTTTCAGCCGCATTTACTATGTTAATATATATCTGTAAGTTTGACCGTGAACAGCGCTAATCAGAATACTGCGCAGTCAATTAGCATAATTTGCCACATTGTGCCACCAAAATTTAAAGGCAAATTTCGAAAAAAAATTATTTTACTGAAAAATGGCTAGCACAACTTATAGGCAGAGTTTAATTCTTTAAATGAATAGTAATGTTTCACAATAAAAGCATGAATAAGTATCCCCCTCCCTCCCCTTTTGCTGATGTAACACTGCTCACCTCCTAGTAGTAAAACTGTCCGGATGGATTGCAGAGAGGGACAGTCTGCAGTGAGCACAAGGAAAAACCTGCCAAGGGAGGCTGGTTTTCCTTATGTTCACAGTAAGAAGATTGTCCCTTGCTGAGATCTGTCTGGTCTCAAGACCAGATTCCACATCTGAAGGGAGGGGGCTTACACTAGATAAAAGGGGCAGGAGGGGCGATACTTTATCATTCAATTGCTCTTGAACTGCAACTCTGACAGTATTGAAATAACACTCTCCGTGGCCCAAATACTATGACTGTGACGGTACCAGGATTTACCGGACCCTTTTGGGGCTGTCGGTTCCTGAACCGCCGCTGCTGCTGTCCTCTTCCACGGCCGGCTGGAGCCCTGCTGCTTCCTGGAGGTCCTGGATGCTCAGGCAGGAACAACTGGATGCTGCCCCCTGGCAGAGATAGTGAATTTAGCTGCAGAACCCTAGGTAGGGTTTCCAGAGGCCCTACGCCAGTAGACCGGCGAGGAAAGTGAATTTGCTCCTATAGTGGCTAAGGTGAGAATTCCCAGCCTAAGTCCCCTCCAGAAATACAGCCAAGACTTGTATTAAGGAGGGTAGAACAGAACAGCTTTATTGATGAAACACACTGCTTATATACACTTCCAGACACTCTTATCAAGTTTAGAATTTAAATTAGTGCTTGGGACAGTGTTGCTATGCTTGACCAATCAGATAATGGCCTACATTTCCAGTCACTCCTATCCAGATAAGAATGCAAAGTAGGGTTTGGAAAAGGGGCATTTTGACTGGACCATAATAACCTCCCCTGATTGGTCAAGGAAGCATAGCAGGAGCCAATCAACATTCCAGTCATTGTTTAGCCAAGTTACACAGATCTGAAGCAAGCAGGAGTGCTGGGCATAGCCTTTATTTTCTGCACTCTGGCTCCCAACTATCATTTCCCTGTAAAGGATTTACAATAACCCCATCCACACTATTACATTATGTCACACAATGTACAACATAGGGATCAATATTTCAAGTGGTATAGTCGTAAGTTATTCCATCTGGTCACATTACTCCCCCCCCCCCCCCAGTCTTGGACAGACCAGGTGTGATCCCAACGGATCCACCTCTGCACTGTCCACAAAGTCTTTCAGTCATCTTCTTGCCAGGATAGTCTATCAGCCTTTTTGTTATACCTGCTAGGTCTGCACTGAATGGTAAAGGTGGAGGGAGAAGCTCCAGCTGTGTAACAACTGTCCATTTTTCCTACAAACATATTCAGAAATGCATCCACCTTTGGGGTTGTACAGACATGGAGTTTGCAAAGGCACTGGTAAGATACCCCAAATCATTTGCTAACAGTACCTCAGCGGGGATGCCAGACATCACTCCCACCTCACAGTCTCTTTCTCCAGCACCCCAATCCAGTGTGATCCGGGCCAAGGGAATCTGGTGTATGGCTCCTCCAGCAACTTGTACAGCCACTGTCCGGCCAGTTCTCTGCCTGGGGAGGACCCGGTGGGGTTGTACCATAGTGATTGTGGCCCCAGTGTCTCTCAACCCCTTGGCTGGCTGCCCGTTCACCAGCACTGTCTGACCATGGTGTCCTCGGTTATCTGTTCTGGTGGTTTGGACCAGGCTCACCTCGTGGATCGGTCCCCACACTTTGTCCCTGCCTAAAGGGGTAATATTGTAATCCACTCCCATGGGCATGGATAAATTATACTCCATAGGTTCAGTGCCAGGATCCTCTCCTCCACAGTAGGCTTGTCTTGGTGCATTCTGGGGTGGGACCGGTAGAGATACCGGCTGCTGGGGCAAGAGCCCAGGCTGTGACTGCCTCTGAGGGTAATTGCTCCGAACGTGCCCAGGCTGCAAACAATCATCACGCTGCCGTCCATAGCGGCGCCCTCTGCTGGGCTGGTTGTGACTGATGGGAATGGAGCTGAGATGTGGTATCTGGCCCATTCGAGTGTCTGTAGTAATTCCTTTGGATTGTACAGGAGAGCGACAGGGCCCATTCTCTTGAGTCTCCACATATCTTTCCATACAGTAGGCTTGTCTTGGTGCACTCCAGGGTGGGACTGGTGGAGGTATTGGCCTCTGGTGCAGGTGTCTAGGTCTGGACCGTCTCTGAGGGCAATTGCTCCTAACATGTCCCAACTGCAAACAATTATAGCACTGCAGGCCAGAACTGCGCCTTCTACTCGGTGAGTTGGAAGTGGATGGAATGGGGCTGGGCAGTGGTACCTGGACCCCTCGAGGAGTGGAATTAGACCCTCTGGGTGGGAGAGGAGAGGGACGGGGCCCACTCTTCCTAGTTTCCACATATTTATCGGCCAACTTGGCTGCTTCCCCCACCGTAGCTGGGTCATGGTCCCGTACCCAATCCCGAACGCCAGGAGGCGTATGTTGGAAGAATTGCTCCAGTAGGAAAAGCTGCCGACAATCCTCCATAGTCTTTGCATATCAGCCCAGTAGCCAGTTGGCACAAGCACGGTCCATGTGGTATACCCATTCTGCATAAGAGTCCTGTTCCCGCCGTTGGGTATCCCGGAACTTCCGCCGGTAAGCATGTGGGGTGACCGCATAACGGGCAAGCAGGCACCGTTTTACCTCCGCATAATCCCGGCTGACGTTGTCAGGTAGGGCTCGATATGCCTCGGCTTCACGTCCAGTCAGCTTGCCTGCCAGAATTGTTACCCAGTCTCTCGAATCCACCTCATGAAGTGCACATTGCCTCTCAAAATCTTGCAGGTACCCATCTATGTCACCTGTGCTTTCCTCAAACACCTTGAAGGCTTGATGAGGCAGTTTGCCGTTCCTGGATCCATAGCTCCGTGGAGATCCTGAATCTCTTGGGACTCTCTCCAGTTCTGCCATCCTCATGCGCTCCTCCCTTTTTGCTGTCCTCTCCTGAGTCACCATGGCCATTACTCTATCCACTACCTCAGCAAAGGGATTGGGGCCATAAAATGCAAGTTGGATCTTGACAGCTCGGGTGAAGGCATCCTCATGCTCTGTAGGGCTCTCCCCAGATCCCATGCTGGTCTGCCGGCTGGCAGGGCTGGCTGTTACAACTGATAGGTGGTCCATCTGCATCAAAGCCTCAACCAAATCAGTCTTCCTGGGTCCCCTTGCTTCTCCGCTTTGCAATGTGTTGCATACCCCTCTGGTACTCAAAGGGTTAAAGAGCAGGCGAATCAGGGGTTGTTTGCTCTTAAGGACCAGAGCAATTTTGACCTTTTTTTAACCATATTTTCCCTCTGATTCTTTTAGTACACCCATACAAATGATATACTATTCTTGTAAGCTCACGGAGGGCTGTCTTTTGATACCACATGTATAAGACTAACCCACTAAGTTATTTACAAAAAAAACAACTTTTTATGAGTTTTCCTGTGATAACTTGTGATTAATATGTTTTCATGGAGACTGGATGAAAGCAATGAACGGTCATTCATACCTACTAAGTGTCCAGTTTTAGGGGGGTACTGTCCCTCTGGGGTGAAAATCCCAATGTCCTTCTTTCCCTCCCAGATTTTCCACTTTTTTTTAGATTAGACTGTGTGGTGTATATAGAAGTGTTTTACATTACATCAGTATAAATCTTTATAATTAGTCTGTGTTAAAAAACAATTTCTGTCACTAAATAAATGAGTGGGAGCAAGACCAAAGAGGTGTCAGTAGGTCATACAGTGACCTACACTTAATCCTGCAACAGCAGTGTATGTGTTAGTGCCCCCGTCTTTGGCCATTTTATCTTATGTGTCTATTCTCTGCTTCTCTCTCCTTCACTATCACAGTAAGGAAGTGAAAGGCAGACAAAAGTGACAAAGGCAGTGAACAGAATACATTGCCTTTGTCATTGAGTAAGCCTGTACATACACATGCACCGGCAAAACGGGGAGCCTGAAACTGACTGCTCCGGTTCTGGAGCAGTCAGTTTCAGCCTCCTCAGCATGATCACAATGAACCCTAAGATCATTTAACCCATGATGTCAGTACAGTCACCAGTCCTTAAGGCACATCACAAGAAACAGTCCTGACACATCACCGGTTGTTAAAGGGTTAAAATCCCCATTGATTAAACTCAATGAATGAGAGGGGTCACAAATCCATTGCTTACAATGTACCGGAGGCATCTCTAGCTTTCCAGTAGTTATAAGCCCCATTTAACTCAGTGGGAAATTGTGTTACTACTAACTACAGTATGGTGCAGTTGGTTTGCCCAGAATTGCTCAGTTTTCTCTTATACATAAGACCAATTGTGCAGTTTCTTTGCACCAGAATTGCACCACTTTTAATGGTATACATATGCTCCAATGTATTAAGTACACAGATTCTTCTTCACGCTTGATGGAATGAGAAAGGGAGCAAATACATATGAAACCAGCTAGCGTTCACTGCATGCTGAAATAGTCAGTCACTGTCAGTCTCGTCACCGGAGGCATTCTTCAGTAACTTGGTAACATCGGGCACCATTCGGCACTGAACGTGATCACATCCTCTGCTTCTAGATTTCAGCAGTTGTGTAATAGCAATGAAATTGTCTTATATTTTGTGGCATCTTCCACTACAGTTGGATAAAGCAATTTTTCTCTGTAGTGGTAGAAGGAAAAAGGAGAGTTTCTTGGATCAGTAGCTCTCCCATGGCTTTTGTTGGTCCACATTCCCATCATCCTTAGCCACGAGAAGTACTTTTTGCATTTTTTTACGTTATGCCATGGTCTGGCAGTGAGGTCTGCAGTGGATTGCCATAGGGGGTTTTGACCCACTTGTTTACTAGTTTGATTATGTAAAGTCAAATTACCAATACTTTCTTTCTTTTTCATCTTCACCTTTTTAACTCTTTGAGTGCCAGAGTGGTACGCAGCGCATTGCAGAGCAATGCGTTGAGTACCCTTCTGGAATTCAAAGGGTTATTAAAACCTTTTATGTCCCTGATATTGAAGATCCTGGGTCTCTCCTGACATATTACGGATAGTTTGTTTATGCTTTTTTAGATCTTTCCATCGAGGCTCAATTTTAAACATTGTTTTTGTGCACAGTATACATTTTTAAACAGGTTTTCAGCAGCAGAATGTGTTTTATGGCCTGTGGTAGGTGTTTAATTTCCCAGTGAGGATAATAGTTTTCATGTTTCCTACAGAGTGATTATAGAATGTTATCCGTATATAATATAGAAGCAGTGGGAACAGGAGCTCACTAGTTCGTCATATAGAAAATAGTGGTTTATTATTTACATGTTACCATCAATGTCTCAACTCACATCTCGGTCATTTATTAATAAAAATGTAATTAAGGTCAGTGACATAGATGGAAACGTCAGTGGTAACCTCTAAATAATAAAACAATATTTTTTTACATGTCGTTTCATTTAGAGACTCTGGTTCTGTTTGCGTCATTATTTTATTTATTAAATCCCAGCATTCCACTGAGCTGTCCACTTTGGGGGCAAACAATATTGGGCCTTAAATTTAAAAGCAAAATAGATCAATTCTAGGTAAGATGATGTGCACCTTAGGGGACAAATAAAAATCACTGTTGATAAGGCTTTTAACTCATTGAATGCTAGAGAGGTCACCAGTGTGTTGCTTGGTTGGGTTACCACAGATTTTGCTTTTACAGTTAAAGGCATAGTAATGTTTCAAATTAAAAGCAGCTCCAATTAATCTTCATAGTATTTGGGCAATGGAGAATGTTATTTCAGTACTGTCAGTGTTGTAGTTCAAGAGTAATTGAATGATAAAGTATCCCCAGTAATCCCTTTTACCTAGTGTAAACCACCTCCCCTCAGACGTGGAATCTGGTCTTAAGACCAGACAACTCTCAGCAAGGAGCAATCTTCTTACTGTGAGAACAATGAAAACCCTGCCCCCCTTGACAAGTTTTTCAGGTTTTCCCTTATGCTAATTGAAAATTGCCTGTCTCTGCAAGCCACCTGGACACCACCTTTCTGTTCTGAGGTAAGCAGTGTTACATCAGCAAAAGGGGCGGGAAGGCAATACTTTATCATTCAATTACTCTTGAACTACAACTCTGACAGTATTGAAATAACACTCTCCATGGCCCACATACTATGAAAATTAATTGGAGCTGCCTTTATTTTGAAACATAACTATCACTTTAATTAAATTGAATTGAGCAATCTATCCTCACCATGGGGAATAAGAAACCCCCCTTTGAATTGAGTGGAACTTTAAACCCCTTTGAATAGTAGACATCTCGAGTGTATTTGAGACTTAACTAATGTTGAGAGGGGTTAAAAGCCTCATTTGAAACAATGTATACTTTTATTTGACACCAGTGATAAAGCTGATATGCTTCAGAATTGCACAACTGGCCTTGGTGTATTGGCCTCACTAACTATTATTGTGGCAAAAACACACCAGCAGATTCAGTATCTTGCAAAATTATTCACCCCCTTGGCATTTTTCCTATTTTGTTGCATTACGACCTGGAATTAAAATGGATTTTAATTTGGATTTCATGTAATGGTCATACACAAAATAGTCCAAATTAGTTAAGTGAAATGAAGAAAATATCTTGTTTTAAAAAAAAATTCTAGAAAATGGAAAAGTGGTGCATGCATATATATTCACCCGCTTTGCTATGAAGCCCCTAAGTAAGGTGCAACCAATTACCTTAAGAAGTCACATAATTAGTTAAATAAACTCCACCTGTGTGCAGTCTAAGTGTCACATGATCTATCACATGATCTCAGTATATATACATCTGTTCTGAAAGGCACCAGAGTCTGCAACATCACCAAGCAAGTGGCACCATAAAGACCAAGGAGTTCTCCAAACAGGTCAGGGACAAAGTTGTGGAGAAGTACCGATCAGGGTTGGGTTACAAAAAAAAAAATCCCAAACTTTGAACATCCCACTGAGCACCACTAAATCCATTATTAAAAAATGGAAATAATATGGCACCACAACAAAACTGCCAAAACTCATGTACCAGGCAAGGAGGACATTAATCAGAGAGGCAACAAAGAGACCAAAGATAACCCTGAAGGAGCTGCAAAGCACCACAGCAGAGATTGGAGTATCTGTCCATAGGACCACCTTAAAGGGATAGTAATACTTAGTTTTATTTTATTTTGTAGGCATTAAAAAAACATGAAGAATGATATAAGTCTTATCTCTCAAACCTTTATGGTTTGAGAGATATTCACAAGCAAAGTTTCTCCTCCTGCCCCTTTTACCTAGTGTAAGCCATCTCTTCTCAGATGTGGAATCTGGTTGTAAGACTAGACAGATAACAGCAGGGGACATTCTTCTTTTGTGAAAACAATGGAATCCCTGCCCCCCTTGACAAGATTTTCAGGTTTTTCCCTTATCTTAACTGAAGATTGTCCCTTACTGCAGTCTACCTGGGCACCTCCCTTCTGATCTGGCTGAACAGTGTTACATCAGTAAAAGGGGTGGGAGGGGGAGACTTTGTCATTGAATTACTCTTGAACTACAACTCTGACAGAAATGAAATAACACTCTCCAAAGTCCAAATACTATGATGATTAATTAGAGCTGCTTTTATTATGAAACATTACTATCCCTTTAAGCTGTACACTTCTGATGAGTGACCAGAAGAAAGCTATTGCTTAAAGAAAAAAATAAGCAAACACGTTTGCTGTTCGCTAAACAGCTTGTGGGAGACTCCCCAAACATATAGAATAAGGTGCTCTGGTCAGATGAGACTAAAATTGAGCTTTTTGGCCATCAAGGAAAATGCTATGTCTGGCCCAAACCCAACACCTCTCATAACCCTGAGAACACCATCTATTGGCAGGGACTGGGGAACTGGTCAGGAATGAAGGATGGCACTAAATACAGGGAAATTCTTGAGGGAAACCTGTTTAAGTCTTCCAGAGATTCGATACTAGGACAGAGGCTCACCTTCCAGCAGGACAATGACCCTAAGCATACTGCTAAACAATGCTCGAGTGGTTTAAGGGGAAGCATTTAAATGTCTTGGAATGGCCTAGTCAAAGCCCAGACCTCAATCCAATTGAGAATCTGTGGTATGACTTAAAGATTGCTGTACACCAGCGGAACCCATCCAGCTTGAAGGAGCTGGAGCAGTTTTGCCTTGAAGAATGGGCAAAAACCCCAATGGCTAGATGTGCCAAGCTTATAGAGAAGTACACCAAGAGAACTGCTGCAAAAGGTGGTTCTTCAAAGTATTGACTTTGCGAGGGGGGGGTGAATAGTTATGCATGCGCAAGTTTTCTGGGGGGGGGGGTTGTCTTATTTCTTGTTTGTTTCACAATAAAACATATTTTGCATCTTCAAAGTGGTAAGCATGCAGTGTAAATCAAGTGCTACATCCCCCCCAAAAAATCCATTTTAATTCCAGGTTCTCATGCAACAAAATAGGAAAAATGCCAAGGTGGGTGAATACTTTTGCAAGGCACTGTAGTGAGGTTCCTGCCCAGAAGAGCAATTTGATTGTGACCCTAGCTCAAATGATTACTATCTCTCAATATACCCAAGACCAATACAAAGAAAACTCTTTAAAGGGATAGTAATACTTCGTTGTAACTTTATTTTATTTTGTAGGCATTAAAAAAACATGAAGAATGATATAAGTCTTATCTCTCAAACCTTTATGGTTTATGAGATATTCACAAGCAAAGTTTCCCCTCCCGCCCCTTTTACCTAGTGTAAGCCATCTCTTCTCAGATGTGGAATGCAGTCTATAGACCAGACAGATAACAGAAGGGGACACTCTTATTCCTATGAAAACAATGAAATCCCTGCCCCCGTGACAAGCTTTTCAGGTTTTTCCCTTATCTTAATTGAAGATTGTCCCTCTCTGCAGTCTACCTGGGCAGCTCCTTCTGCCCTGGCTGAGAAGTGTTACATCAGTAAAAGGGGCGGGAGGGGGACACTTTGCTTGTGAATATCTCTTAAACCATAAAGGTTTGAGAGATAAGACTTATATCATTCTTCATGTTTTTTTTAATGCCTACAAAATAAAATAAAGTTAAAACGAAGTATTACTATCCCTTTAAGCAAAAGCAAAGTAAAATCAAGGGGTTATAGTATAATACTGAAAGGAAAGCACTTTCAACTAAAACAAAGGCAAGGACTTTTTTTACTAGTAAAGGTTGTTTAATATGTGGAATTCTTTGCCTCTAGATGCTGTGTTTGAAGATACTGTAAGTGGTTTCAAAAGTACTGGGCACCTTTTATAGCTCAGAACAATATAGAACATTATGATGGTTTCCATGCAGTTTGGATGTTGATCCAGGGAGATATCAGCTTGCCTTTTAGAGTCAGGCAGAATTTATGTTTTTGTACCAACATGTGGCATGGCATAAGTGCATATACTTAATGGACTCCTGTCTCCCTTTTTCAACCTAATCAGCTAAGACACTGTTTTCTACATAAGGCCTAGTATGTCTTTCGACATTGCAGCAGGTCTCTATGGATATATGAAATAATTATGTAGTTGGCACGTCACTTCGGTCCTAATAAACTTGTGACAAAACTGAGTGCCAGAACAATCTACTTTCACAATCAGTGAAGAGGAAGGATTAAAAAAAAAAAAAAAAAAAACACACAACAAAATAAATAAATAATAACATCCACACACAAACTCATTAGCAATCAAGCAGATCTGTTCCATCAACACTTCAATGAGCAGAGAGGTATGCAACGCATTGCTAAGCAAAGCATTGCACACATTAAATGGTTAAGTTGATTGGTTCTCCTTATCCCTTTTTAGCGTACAAGCTGTTAACATCTGCTGGCTGTTAAGATACTGGAAATTTCCACAGATCAGAATGTTAGGTACAAAAATGAATTATTCATTTAACACATTAGACTAGGTGAGGCTAGTAGTGAATAAATGACTCAAGCTGTCTATAAAGTGAGCTTTCACAACTCAAAAAAATCTTTATTAAGGAATACATTTATACTTGAATGACAATTATGTTGGATAGTGTGGAACATTGTAACATTTTGCCTTGTTTTATAAAAAATATATATATATATATATATGTATGTATGCAAATGTATATAACATTTGCCAAAAAATGTCACTGCCTAATTCATCTTCAAAATTCTAGCATGAATTTTTACACATTAGTTACAGCCATGTCAAACCTGTGGCAGGCTAGCTTAAAGTGACAATCTCCTTTTTGACTGTAATCTTTATTTATTTTTAAATTCACATATTTTTCTTTTCATTTTTATGTCCTTAACAGAGAGCTCTCTGATTTATTTCACAGAGAGCTTTCTGCCAGAGAAACAATGTAAGAAAACATACAATTTTAAAAAGACAGTGAAACAATATAGAAGAGCCTATCACTACATCACTGGTGCACAATCTGACTCCCTCCAGCATTTCAGGACTCCAGTCCACATCATCCCTAGGCAGCCATGATCTTAATAATGTGGATCTTATATTGTTTAAATCTCTCTGCTTTCATAGTCCCTGACTGAAAGCTTTCTGGAAACAGAAATTCAGGGAGCTCGCTGTCAGGGACATAAAAGGTGAGGAAGAAAATATATAAAATAATAACATGTACAAGCAAATTGACTTAGCATATTATACATTTCCAGAATATGTAAAGTAAAAAAAAGAGGAGGTTGAGTTTCTCTTTAATAAACACAGGGATAGGAAGCCTTTGGTTCTCCAGCTTCTGGCAGGTCCTCCTCACATGATCTCTCACCTGAATCATTCAGTGGTTCAGTCATCTTCAAGAACAACATTAATTTGTGTTTAATTGAGGGTATGCTGAAAACATTTGCTGTTTGGAGGGGGGGCTTGAGAAAAACAGGTTTAAGCACCCCTGATCTAGAGACTCCTAATCAGAACAGCATCCGGAGAGCAGCAAACTAATTACATTTCTTACTGCTTTCTAGACTTCTCCAGCAAAATAAGAGTTGAAGGCATCGGCGGCCATTGTTGTGACCCTCAACTATATTTACGTTTAACATTACCTCATGGTTCTTCTAAAATATGAACTGGAACCAACCGGTGTGCTACTCCTGCCTAACTGCAATTTATCAAGATATTTGTACCAAAATATCTCCTTTATACCAGTTATTGTGGGAAGAGTGGCGTGTATGGGTGATTTGGGGTGTTTTGTTCCTCTGCTTGGTTTTTTGTTTTTTTTCACTGTACCAACAAGGTGCCAAAGAAATTGGAGTAAAATGTGTCACACGTTCCTGCACAATTTAATCTTATACAGAACATGTTGTCTGGTTTGCACTGAAACAATCATGTGTGCTCTTACACGCCAGTCCAGCCAAGTGTTTTTTCTGGCAATGTATAAGCACACAAAGTGAGCTTTGTCAGCGGATTTGTACATTCTCCCAATGTCCCACCTGCTCAATTCTCTTAAATTACTATTCATATTATAGGAATACACAGTGGCTGATGTACTAAGAGGAAATACAGCAATTCTCAAGCAACGTACATAAATATATCCACTGGTTTGAACTGCCATTTTAACCCCTTGAATGGTAGAGCCATCCAGATATACCTCTAGCATTTAACCATTTGAGTGCTTTGCAATACGTTGCATACCCCTCTGGCACTCAAAGGATTAATGGATTAAAAGCCCCATTAAATCAATAAGTATTTGGGGATTTTATTTTTTTCCCCTACAGTTCACTTGGTTTGCTCCAGAATTGCTCCAATTTTTGAAGTGGACCTGCCATGCTAAGAGAAGTTTAGTTAACTTGTTAATTAAACACTGTGTTTATGTTGTGCTAACCACTTGTTTGTCATATCAATCGTTTCTGAGAGATATTTGTTGATGTCACAATGTAGCACTTTATGCTAATTCATGTCTGTGCTGGGCCCTTATTACCACACACTGTGATATGATTGAACATAAACGCCACACACTGAGGGGCATTGCTGATAATGCAGCTGTAAAGTTGGCCTCAAACAGAACTAATTAGCATACTGTACAGTGAATTTGCATCAAGTGCCACACTGTGCCACCAACACACAAAGGTTAACATCTTAAAAACGATTTATATTACAGAAACGTTGCTAGTACAATGTAGAGTCACATTTTAATTCTCTGTAAGCTCGACTCAGGGTAGCAGGTCCACTTTAATAATACATCAACCTCATTATGTCTCCCAGTCTTGTTGGGTTAATGTAAAGATGCAAATGCCAGTGGAATCCTTTGTGAGAGAGCAGTGGGATTCCATGACAATTGATGTGCTGCTATTGCAGGGCCCAGGTTACCCCATACTGTAGCTGTTACCAGGGAGATATCAAGAGGATATTTTTATTCCCCTGATGTGCATAAAGAAGATTATATGTCTGAAAGAAATGTGAATATCTTGATCTCAAGGTGGCCAGTCTCAAAATAAAAAAGCGCAGATAGAAATACTGCATAAATATTTGATGATTCAGTTTCATGTGACCAAATATTTTTAGGTATATTCTGACTATTTTTGCTTGCCTCATTTACCATGCTAGTGGTGTTCAAATAAAAAACAACCCCTGCCGACTCACAACAGGATCAATAAAGGGGTGGACAACTTGTGACTTTCCTGTTGTTCCTGAATGGTGACTCCCAGCCAATGTCCATTCGTGTGAAACTAAGGGCCATATTCTTGTAAGTAAAGAAGAGGTGCAGTTCTGGAGCAAACCAGCTGCACCATAAGGGGGAAATAAACATTCCCATAGGTTTAATTTAAATTAGACTCTTAGTTCCTTCAAAGCATGCATTGCATTTTGTTAAATTTTCAGTTCAACCCTCTGGTGCATGCAGATGGTTTATTACAGAAGTGCACCTCTTTCACATGGTCAATAAGCACCTCAAACGCTTGTTATTCTCAACAAGAGAGCCATGAAGTGCCCACTCCTGCCCTAATGTGACCTACCTCAGATTATAGAAACTAGGAGTATGCCGTTCTTACAATTCCCATATTCACTGGCATTCCATACTAAATAGCCATGCTTTATATACTTTAAAACAGAAAGGTAACTTCAGGTAAAAACTGATATGCATGCCAGTCTTGAACATAACACAACCCCCCACTTACTTTATCTTACTATGGCCACAGTATCCTAAATGCCCATATGTCCCTTGTGCCTTTGTTCAAGAGATAATATGTCATGGAGGTAGAAATGACCGTTGCTAGCAGGGCCACAGGACACAAACTTTGCCCAGTGTACATACTAATCTTAACCCTTTATGGACTAGAGGGTGTAAAATGTATTGCTTAGCAATGCTTTGGATACCCTTCTGGCACTCAAAGGGTTAAAAGGTCAAGTAGGCTCATGCAAATGTGCCTGCTTCAGTTTAAAAAAAAAGCCAGCAACTGTCATGTCTGCCTCTGTGGACAGGACATCCAAGGCAAAAATAAGAGAGTCCATTAGGAGTTTCTGGTCATAGTAAGGTAAGTGGCAAAGGTAGCTATTAGGAGTTATTTCTTTAAAGGGGTCCTATAACCTAGTAGCATATAATCTATATTTGAATCCAAATCATTCAGGACTGTTGAAGACCATTATTTGTTGGGGATGTGATCTACATTTGAAGAGAGATCAGTATACTCAGGAATCTACAAATAATGGAGAGGTATACAGTGATGGACCTCATTTCTGTGTGAAATAACGCATATCTAGGAGCAAATGGACCTGTCACCTTAAAATATATTTAGTTCATTTAAAGGGATACTAACACTATAAATATATCTGTCTCTCTCTCTCTCTCTGTATATATATGTATATATATATATATATATATATATATTTATTATATTGTAAGGTTTATCCCCCTGAGTACAACAAAGGTACTCCCTCCACTGAGATATGTTTTATTCAAAAGTTACTGCAGCTCAAACTTGAATTATTTAGGTTCAGTATATCAATGACCTGAAATTGTATAGTGGCGCTGCTGCTACACCATCCTACAGAAGTTTCTGGTCATTTGACCAGATGTTTCCATAGGATGATGTAGCAACAGCGCCACTGTAATCTTTCAGGCCAATGAGGTACTGCACCTAAAAAAAAATAAACTTTTAGCTGCTATAACTTTTTAATAAAACATCTCTCAGCAGTGGGAGTACCTTTGTTGTACTCAAGGATAAACCTTACAATATAAATTTTACTGTATATTAAGTGCTACTATCCCTTTGAAGATAACTAAAAACTGCTTATATGTTGTATTAGTAAGTGGTTTGTAATATAAATAGTTTTTCAGAAATTATCCTTTATTTGTTGGTGGCAGCAACTGGCCCTTTATGTTAATTAGTTTGTGCACTGAGCTAATATTAACACACACTGCTATGAATAACTCTAGGCGGAGCTCACACTTTGAGGTTCTTTTAACCCTTTAATGACCCTGTGACGTGCCAGGACCGAGACCATTTTTTTTCCTTTAAGAACCGGTGACGATCCTGGCAAGTCACTTTTAACTTACAGCTCTCTTGCGGAAGTGCTGAAAGCACGAACTCTGTCTGAAATTGACTGCTTCGAGACCGGAGGGGTCTCTCTCAGCGGGCTGGTGCACATAACCGGTCACATGCTGGTGGATCGGGATACATCAAAGCTGTCCTTAACCCTTTGAGTGCTGGAGGGTGTTGCGACCCCTCCGGCATTCAAAGGGTCAAGATAACTTCCTGGGATCGCAAGCCCATAAGGGGTTAATAACACAGTGGGCAATATGTTTAGTCACAAATATAATTATTTGGCATGAAGTGCCACACACTGCCGCCAAAACATAAAGATTCATTTCTCTGAAAAGATTTATTTGACATTAAAATGGCTAGTGTAAAATATAGGCAAATTTTAATTTTCTATAAAACAGACTAAACTTGTCTTCAGGTAACAGGTCCACTTTAAAAAGGTACCCTGCTCTGGTCCTCAAGAGGTTAAAAAGTAGCTTTTGGGCAAAGACTTTTGAATTCTTTAACCCTTTGAGTGCCAGAGGGGTGTGCAACACATTGCAAAGCATACCCCTCTGGCACTAAAGGGTTAATGGTATGCACAACATAAGTGCATGTGTGCTTCTAGCATCCTTGTTTGTGACACATGTATATGCCGATGTACTAAGAGGAACTGGATATATTTTGGGGTAAACCAATTGCCTCATAGGGGACACACAAAAAAATCTGATTTTAAATAGGGTTTTATCCCTCTTAGTGACAGTGGGGTACCCATATAATAGCACTCAAAGGGTTAAGTTCTTAACTGTTAGAGAGGTTGGGGCATTTTTTTTATTTTTCGTGTTGTGTAGCTTATTTGCTGCTATACATGTTCTTCAGGATAGCCATAGCGGATTTCCTGCCAGGCCACTGACCCTGTATCTCTTGGCTATAACCTATACCAGTTTTCAGTTTTTTTATTTATTTATTTTGCCACTTGTTTTCTCAGAATAAGGTGACATTGTACATTTATTTTATAATATCAGCCCTGGGGATAGCATTCTGCCTATAGCATTTTGCCATGAATCAACAATGTAATAGTTAATGGCCACATATTATTGCTGAAAGAAATCCCTCCAAAGTATCCTTATGATTATCTTTAATTCCTTATCGCCGACCTGCTCCGCAGATGACTTACTTTGATTTACAGATCTCTTGAACAGAGCCATCAGATGGGAGTCCCATTTGTTTGTGACACAGGGATTTGTATAAAAAAAAATGTAGCAGTCTGCAAAATGGAAGTAGTAAACAATATCCTTTGCTACAATTTGTAAGCAACAATAAATGTATGAGCTTTCACAGTCTTCTGTCACATGTTTGACGCAGATTGCTTTTTAGCCAAGGTAAAAATTATCTGGTACATTTATATGACAGCAACCGAGATAAAAAAAAAAGCTGTTTTTGGGTGTTTTAAATGCTATGCATTGAACAGATATACCATATCTCCCAACATTTCAAATTTCCAAAGAGGGACACTTGTGTTTTAGGGGGTGTTGCTGGGGACGTGGCTGGCGGGCAGGGCATTACAGAGAAATTTTAAGCTATTTCATGACCTGTTGACAGCTCCTTGTATCCTATATAATAATTCGCTAAAATGTGTGTAACGCTTAGTCACGGGCAATAGAGACTACTGCGTGTGCTCCAGTCATGCGTAGTAGAGACTGCCCACGCCGCGGCTGATACAGAGCTGGACACTTCATATCAGTCGCGGCGCAGGCAGTCTCTACTGCGCATGACTGCCCCACGACCGGCTGGCAGTGACCTGTGTATGGGCTCTTCAACTAGTAACCTAATAAATTAATTATAACAAGACCAAAGTATTTTATTTACACAGGCTAATTTATAAACACACGTATGGATGTTTAAACAAACAATGTGAGTTTTATTACTGTAGAGCAGTGTGATACATTTATATACACACCACACAATCTGATTTCCTAAAAGAGGGACATCAAGGTGGGAAAGAGGGACAGAGGGATTTGGGTCTAAACAAGGGACTGTCCCTCCTAAAGAGGGACACTTGGGAGGTATGAGATACCATAACTCTTTGAGAGCCAGAGAGGTATTCACTGCATTATCACACAATGCACTGAGTATCCCTCTAGCACTCAAAGGGTCAAAGCAGTGGTTACTTTTATTTTCTGTCTGTGGTGCAATTCTAGTGAAACCAGTTTTGCTTTCATCCTCCTAAAACAAACTGGAACTTATTCAGTTCAATGTGTTGCTAACCCCTCTGGCGTTCAAAGGGCTAAGCTATAGACTAATAATTCTAGAGCTAACCAACTGCTTCAGATTTACATTGATTTAAATGGGGCTTTTTACCCTCCAAAAGCTATAGTGGTCTCCAAGGCCATTACAAAGCAATGGGAGAGATGCACTAAGGCATGATAAAGAGTATGTTAGTCTATGTAGCCTATCCACTAAGACTTCATCTTTGGAGATCTCAGTGCATAAGCTCTATAGAATAACATAGGAGCTGGAGAAGTGATCTACCATAGAAATCATCTCTCCTTTTCCACGTCTTTATTACGCCTTAGTGCAGTGGTTCTCAGCCAGTGTTGAGAATATCCCAAATGTGTTTGAGACTTCTTTGGCATTCAAGGTGTTAAAAGTCCCATTTTTAAGTCAATGCAACTTTTTATTGATTTCCTTTGGTACAGCTAGTTTGCCCCAGGAATGTTCCAAATATTTTTTGTACATTACCCTCCATGTTAGGGATCAGTTCCTCCTCAGAGCAGAGTTATTAATTAGACGTTCCTGCCTGACACAGACTGGAAAAATATTGATTATGCATTAAAAAGCAGGAGTCTCCAATATATTCCCCCGCCAAACTATATTTATATATTAATTGTATAGTGTGAGCAGTTTTTTTGTATTTGCAGTTTACCATGAAACAATAGAGTTCATCAGAGTGATGAGATTAACCATAGAGTGAACCCCACCCATTATTCTGACTGGCTATGAAAACCTCAATTTAGCTTTATGGCTCTATGACCCTTTGAGTGCCAGAGGGGTACGGAACGCATTGGGTTAACCCTTTAAGGGCCAGAGTGGTGTGACACATTGGTCCTTAAAGGGTTAAACACTTCATGGCTAACACTTATTTGGTATAGTTCATGTTTGCCTTTCTCTTGTGTATTAAATGGTAAATGATACTTTCCCTTTAACAGCTTCAGGAGCAAAGTGCTTGTATTGTCAGGGGAAAACGTAGATGGGAAGGTGGTGACATCCATTCTGTGGAGGAGAAGATGGATGACTTTATTGACAGAAAAGTAATAATCGAGCCAATTCCATTTTAAATAAGCTCTCACCTTTATATATTATGTTCTAACACACACACACACACACACACACACACACACACACACACACACACACTCTCTCTCTCTCTCTCTCTCTCTCTCTCTCTCTCTCTCTCTCTGCCTACTAGTGCATACTTACCTGTAGTTGATATCTTAATATTAATTTAGGCTAATGATCATCTGACCATGAGAGTATGATCAGAATATATAAATAGTTGAATGATTGAATAGTTGAGGACATACTGAATTCCTTTTCAATTCATCATTTGCAAATCCACTAATGGCTAGATCATAACTGGTACATGCTCATTCATCAGTCATCCAGTGCCATCTCATCTGCAGTGCTCATTCTGGTCCCATAGAACTGTACTGGGCAGACATACAAACACATTTGTGAATGCGTATGCATTGCTGTAATGGTGACATTAATACCATATTTTTTATCCTTTTCCTACCTTGCATATATGAGTTGGGGAAATTCACCCAGCCATTGATAAATACCTCAAGATATCTGTCAGTGACCTCACACTATAATGAATTCTGGCCTGTGCCCTGAAGGGGATGTAAATTGATTTGCTGCCATTTTTCACCCTGAATGCAGTGAGTGTATTGCATGTTGTTGGCAGTGACATGTCTGCAATCAAAGCAAAAACAAAAAACCTGCTAGCATCCATGCAATTGAAATTGATGACTCCCCCTGGTTTGCAGCCATTTCCATTACTAAAGAACTGTGGGCAGATTGCAGGAAACATGCGCAATCGCTATTCCAATGTAATATGTTTGCACATTATTTTGTTGAATTGTGTGTGAAAAATCAAGATTAGAGAACAACTGCGCATATTTTTTTCTTTGCATGGTCAGGATTAACGAATATGTTTGAGTGGAATAGCAAACGCGCCTAATGCAGGAAGTGCTTTTACGAATGATTTAATATGTCTGTGTAGTTTTGTCATAAAATTTATTTTTTCAAGCGCATTTCAAGAAGTGTTCAGTATTTGACTTCCTGATTTAGATCACACGCAATATCTATCTGCACATGAATAATGCCTTCAGCACATGCACACTTTTCTTAAATTCCGCCCACATGTTCGAGACATCTAGCATTCAATGTATTAAAATACCTCACTGGTGAATACAGGACCATTTTCAACTAAAGGCAACATGCTCACCACTATGGGAACAGAGTTTCCATAGCTTAAAACTCATCTGTTCTGTCTCTGTTACCCCTGGAGATCACAGAGATCTGCAGAACTGGGTGATGGCAGTGTCTCACTAAGAACTTATGGGAAGATGAAGCAACATTCCTGTCCCCTCTATATAACCCTTGTGTTGGCAAATCCGCCATCACTGGGCTTCAGTGGAGAAGTTAGAAATCTAGCTTAAGTGGTAAGTTAGGTGCCAACGTCACCCATCCCTGAAGGTACCCATGATCTGCAGGGGTAACCATTTAGGAAATGGTGAGTTTTAAGCTATGTGAACTCTGTTTCCACAACTTTGAAAAGACTGCATGCCATTGAAAAGTTTCTTATATTTATCCTTTACTGGCCCTTTAAATCAATGGGAAATTTTATTTCTCCGATACAGTGTAGTTGGAGTGCCTCAGAATTACTCCATTATTATATTATGAATAAGCCCCTGTCTGTTATTGCATATAATTTGTATGCAGGTGATATTGTCCCTTTAAGAATCTATAACTCCTTTGCATATTTGTGAAGAAAACTCCGAGTATTAGAATACTTTAATGTCTCCTTGGCATTCTTCCCCCTTGCTGATAGCGGCATGTGCTTTATGAGACAAGAAGTCAAGTGGGCCCCTCTGCACCCTGTAAGCCTCATCACCATGAGAGTTAATTGGATTCTTGGTTTACTTCCATCCATCACAGAATATAATTATTTTTGTGCTGAAAATCTGGTACTTGTGGGAACACAAAATGAGGCCTCCGGTGAATGCCAGGCAGCACGTCCAGTCATTAAGATTGCTCTGAATACAACTCAAATAAGGTATGGAAGCCATGCATGGATTAAACATGTATTTCAGTTGGGTGGAATCACTAGATCTGTTTACATTTAAAGAACTAATGCCTCTTAATAATAACTCCCCTCCCACTTACCTTACTATTGCCAGAAAATCTTAATGGAATAGTAATACTTCAATTAAAGTGCAGCTCTGCGTCTTCTTTATATTTTTTAACAGGTAATTACTTACAGTGTTGTAGTTCAAACGCTATTCAAGACAAAAAGGATCCCCCTCCCCTTCTGACCACCTCCCCTAAAATCTGAAATCTGGTTCTGGGACCGAACAGATGCAGCAAGAGACAATCTTTACTTTTGACAAAGGAGTGCAGGATTTTCCTTTTGTTTACTGAAGATTGCCCCTCGCCACGCTCCATCCAGACCAGCAAGAGAGGCAGAATGACTAAGGGAAAGGGGCAGGAGGGGGATCCTTTCAACTTGAATAGCATTGGAACTACAAGTAATTAAACATAGCACGACATGTAAAAAAAAGACTCGGAGATGCACTTTAACAGAAGCATTACTATCCGTTTAATGTCCCCTATCCGTTCTGGCCACGTGCCTTTGAGCTAACATTTCCAGTCAGTCCTGGATGGCATGTCCATGTAGTCTGACATGAGTTCCTGGTAGTTTTTTTTCAAAAATTGAATCAGGCAGAATGCATGAATGTACTTACCCCTTTAAGAACCAGAGGGAGTGCAATGCATTGTTCACCCCTCACACCCCCCATAACAGGTTAATATTATCATGAGCAGGGACCAGAGTCTGCAGTCCTGTGGTCCTGCTAGCAACTGCCATATCTAAACATTACATTATGATTGGAGATGTTATAAAGCTCACAAAGCCAAAATTCAGAGGGACCATTAGGATTTTTTGGCCTTCATAAAGTAAGTGGTGATATTATTATTTGGAGATGTTCGTTTACCTAAAAGAAGGAAATGAACTCTCTTCTGAAAGACACACAGAAGCAATGTTTAGATTAGCAGCCTGGTGTGTTTCTATACCATGTCTATGGCCATGGGTTCGTATGCTCTTGCTTTTCATAGCTGACTTGTAATTAAAGAGGCAATTGACAATGAGGTGTGTGCAAATGCAGAACATGTATCAATTCTGGGACAAAACACACAGAACATGTAAATGGGGCCTTTAAAAATATATATGTTGTGGGGTTTATCCCTCTGAGTAAAACAAGGGTTCTCCCCCTGCTGAGAGATATTTTAGTAAACAATTATAACCGCTTAAACTTTAATTTTTAGGTGCAATATCACAGTGGCTTGAAAATTTACAGTGGCGCTGTTGCTACACCATCCTATGGACAGCTCTGGTCTGTAGACCATAAATCTCCATAGGATGGTGTAGCAACAGCGCCACTGTAAATTTTCAAGCCACTGTGATATTGCACCTAAAAAATTAAAGTTTAAGCGGTTATAATTGTTTAATAAAATATCTCTCAGCAATGGGAGTACCCTTGTTTTATTCGGGGACATAAACCTTACAACATATTATAATTTTATTCTGGTCAGAGCACAAAATGAATGTCAGGTGGTGCATCCAGTCATTAAAATTGTTCTGCATACAACCTGTGCTGCCCAAATAATGCATAAAAAGCAGGTTAAACATGTATGCAACAGGGTGAAAGCACATGTAACACTTGAGCATTTCACCAAAGGAAGGAAAACTAGATAATTTGCAGGGACTCACATTATTTTCAGATTAGCAGCCTGGTATGTATCTATACCAGGGGTAGCCAGCATGAGAACCTTCAGCTGTTGCTGGACTACAATTCCTATTATCCCCAGGTAATCGCTGACTGGTGAGAGATGAGAGGAATTGTAGTCTTCAACAGATGGAAGTCCTCAGATTGGCCATGTCTAAACTATAGCAGGACAACAGGCCTATCTTCATATGCACTCCGTGCTCATAGCTGGCATAGAACTGAACAGCTAATTAATTATATTGGGACATGTATAAAGGCAGAAGTAGAGCAACTTTGGTGTAAACAAACTGCAACACACGAAAACTGGAGCAATTCTGGAGTGTCAACTGCACCATAGAGCACACATTAACTCCCACTGGTTTAATACTTGGCCATGTTCTGGCGAACTCTGCAGCATTCAGTTAGTTAAAAAACAAATTTAAGTCCATGGGAATGTGGGTAATTGTAATTGTTTCCTACAGAGCAGTTGGCTGTGTTTCTGAACCAAAATCACAGTTGTTTCAGAGTTAATCCTTTGAGTGTCAGAGAGGAATCCAATGAATTGGGTACCTCTCTGGCATTCAAAGGGTTAAATGTGGTAACATGTACAAGTGCTTCCTACGTTCTCATTGAGGGCCATAACAGGTAAATTAGCTGTTTAATCCCTTGAATGCTAGAGACATTTCCCATGCAATTCATAGGAGACTTTTCTAGCATTCATAGGGTTAAAAAATAAACATAAATTAAATAAATGAGAATTTGTATTAGTTCCATTTGGTTCAGTTGGTTTGCCCCAGAATCATTCCACTTTTCTCTTGATACATAGGATCCCCTTATTCCAGTGAAACTGATGGACTAAGGAGAGCTGGGATGATTCTGTTCCAGACCACCACCAACAAATGACAATTCCCATTGCTATAAGTGGGGCTTTTTATTGGTCCCCCCTATTGTGCAGTTGGTTCGCCTGTGAATTATTGCAGTTAAAGGATAAGTACTAGTAACTCTTCCTAATAAGAACCCCACACTTGCCTTGCTATCACCAATAATCCTAATGACACTTATGAATTTTGCCCTTGTTCTAGAGATGGAATCTTCAGTCAGTCCTGGATGTCATGGCTATGGAGAAAGGACATGAAAGTTGCCAGCAGGACCCCAGGACCTATTCCATGTGCAGTGAGCAGTGTTTATGTTCGCTCATTACATTATAGAGGAGTGTGCAACACATTACTTCTCAATGCCCAGCATATCGCTTTGGCCCTTAACAGGTTATGTTTGCTCATGTTATCTGCCTGCATCAGTGTTAGAAAAAAAGAAAAAACTACCTGGAACTGTCATGTCTGCTTCCATGGACATGACACCCAGAACAGACTGATTGCTAATGTGACTGCACAGATCATATAGCACACTGGGGAATATGTAGACATGCGTATGTAACCCAATTTATCTGGCTGATGGAGGTTTAGTTTGTTCCATTCTGTAACTGAGTTACTGTTACACTGCCCATGTATACTGCTCTTCATCCTGCTACATGATGCATTTCACATCTACTGCTGGAGATGAGTTACCCCTGTGAGGACCAGAGGTGTGTGCCTCATACCTCATGCTCACACATTTACCCCTTATACCACTGGAGTTCTCATAGGAAATGTGTGTGCATGGGGTACAACATGAAGGGGACCCGATGAAACACATAGTTTCACAATGTGATAGAGACCCACACCCCCTCCCCTGACATCCAAGTGGTTAACCCTTTGAGTGCCAGAGAAGTGGGCAATGCATTGTGTTGCAATGCTTTGGATAACTCTCAGGCAGTCAAAGGTGCATTTGTGTGCATATAGTTTACTGTGTAATTAATGTGCATAGGGTATATAGGGCTGCAAAATCTAACGGGGCGCAAACCAGCAAAACTTGCTGTAACCCTTTCAGTACCAGAGCCCCTCTGGCTCTGAAAGGGTTAAATGGACATTAATCTCATCAGTTCTAGAGAGTGCTCCAATTCATTGAAAAAGTAATTAGTTGGAAACCTGTAGCATTGAAAGGGTTAAAAACCTCCTTTAAATCAACTTCAGTTTGGGGGGTATTTATTCGTCACCTAAGTTGCAGTTGGTTTGCTCTAGAATTGCCGTTAGTGAGAAGTGCTACCACTTCAGGCCAGTTTTTGCCCACAATCCGCCTCGTTGATAAATACACGGAACAGCCAGCCAACTGAAGTGGCTAAACCAGTAAATGAATGTAAGGACTCTAGGGATAGGCATATGGCTATTCTAATAACACAACACTGCAATAACTATATCGGGGAATGGACAAACTACATGGGATAGATGGTTCTTATGTGCTATCAAATTCTGTGTATCTAAACCAAACTGTCTGTATTATCTCATTTAACCCTTTGAATGCCAGATGGGTACGCAACGCATTGCAAAGCAATGTATTACCTACTCATAGGGTTAACCCTTTAGCTTCTAGGGAGCCTTCCAATATAGACACTGTAGTCCAGTTCTCAACCCCTGCCCTCAGTGGCTACTAACAGGCCAGGACTTAGGAATTTCCCTGCTAGAACACAAATGTTTTGATCAGAGGCTCAGTCATATTGATTAAAGGGATAGTAATACCTAAAATGTAAAAAAAAATATGTTGTAGGGTTTATCCCCCTGAGTAAAACAAGAGTACTCCCACTGCTGAAAGATGTTTCATTCAAAAGTTATTAATTTTCAAAGTTGAATTTTTTAGGTGCAATATCACAGTGGCCTGAAATTGTACAGTGGCGCTGTTGCTACACGATCCTATGGACAGCTCTGGTCTCAGGACCATAAATCTCCATAGGATGGTGTAGCAACAGCGCCACTGTACAATTTCAGGCCACTGTGATATTGCACCTAAAAAATTCAACTTTGAAAATTAATAACTTTTGAATGAAACATCTTTCAACAGTGGGAGTACTCTTGTTTTACTCAGGGGGATAAGCCCTACAACATATTTTTTTTTTTTTTACATTTTAGGTATTACTATCCCTTTAACTCACCTGTGCTCTTAAAAGGAAATTCTCAAATCCTGGCCTGTTAATAGCCACCGAGGGCACGGGTTGAGAACCACTGCTGTAGTTAGTCACTAATGAATATAGTCTAGTACCACGCCAGTAAATTGACCAAACTATACAATTATTTTGTTTTTCCATTCTTTCCTCTTGTGTTTGATAACAATTTAACAGTATACAGCTTTCATAATTACATTTTTGTTGTTCTTTAACAGACATTTAAGGTCATAAATGTTCTGAGCGCTGTATAACCTCCAAATACATAAAATCATGTAAATGTAATATATTCCCAGCTGTGTCCATACTCTTTATAACTCCCAACCACCACTCCTGCCCTTCGCATTTTGTGCATCGAAGCCACCAAACATAAAAACACACTGGGAAGGTTGTATATGTAGAACAACACCTGCTGATCTTGTTCTTGTGATGAACCCTTTAAGTGCCAGATAGGTGCATTGCAGTTCAATGCCTTGGATACATCTCTGGCAGTCAAGGGTTCATCTTAAAGCTCATTAAATAAAAACCATATAGCAAAATGCACATATATAATTAATAAAATTGGTGAAGATAAAAAAAAAACGGGAGGGAGGGGTTAAAAAGCTGCGGCTTGCAGGGGATCCATTTCCTGCACCAGTGCTACATGCAGTGATCCGGGATCCAACATTTACGAATCTGCCAGTGTAGCTCCATTTGAGTTATCTTCTAATGTCAGTGGCTGTTTTTCAGGGTTTGCCACACATACCTGCACATTCCCACTCACCTACATACTTCTTCATACAACTGTGGGCATATAGCCTTAGGGACAAGAGGCTGGTTATTTACTCCTTACCACTGGGCCAATGCTGCAGCAAGCTGTGTTGCCATGTGCTATGCATTTCCTAAACTTAACATGTGAACAACCTCATAATGGGCCTTATGTATAAGAGCAAAGTGAAGCAGTTCTGGGACAAACCAACTGCTCCACGTAGTTACAAAAAAAAAACACTTTTGACTTAAATGTGGAAAAGCATCGGAGACCTCTCTAGCATCCAAGGAGTTGTTTAATGTCCCATTTAAATCACTTTGCTAGGAAAAGAAAAATTGCTTATTGCTAAGTCGCAATAATGTACATGTTTGAAAATTGCTTCCGTTTAATTCAGTGGGAATGTTGGGTATTTTTAGTTTTCCTCTATAGTGTAATTTGTTAGTTCCAGAATTGCCCCACTTAGCTTGTATTCATAAGACCATTAGGCTACTGAGAGTCACCTGTGTGTGTGGACATACACTTACTTGGGTGTCAGCAGTAGTTTAGCACTGTAATGCTATTGGGTTCCACAGCCTTGCACACACCTCTGGAACTCAAAGGTTTAACACTTTAAGAACCATTGCTTCACAATGCGTTGCCCACTCCCCTGGTCCTTAAATGATTAAAGAAAACTTCAGCATCTCTTATGTTTGTCCATAGAAGAAATACCTGCTAATATAACAATAACTGCCGAAATGTAACTTATGATTACAAAGGGGTTAACAGATATGATTTTCCAAGATCTCACGTATTGTATTAAAGAAAAAGCACCTACAAAATTTTGCTGGCATGTTTGCCACACCCTTTTTATAACATCTTAGCAAATGGAATAGAATGGGTATCGCATCACCCAACGAGCATAATACAAGCAAATGTGTTAGTTTCATTACTAATGCAATAATTTAGAGCAACTGAATGTCTAGTAACTTTTAACCTGCTGTTTTCATTTGAGAAATGGTTATCACTGGTGATATCGCCCTACAGCGTTATGGTAAGGGATGAGGTGGATCCTCATCAATATCCTAAATATACAGAAATTAAGAACTATGGTGATGAAATCAAGTGATAATTGTTTCTTTGGTGCTAACAGCAAGTAACAGCATCATTTATCACTGCATATGGAATTTTGCACTAGGTATGCTCTTACATGAAGTGACATAGGTTCAGCATTTTGCTCCATCTTCCCTTCCCAACCCCTTAATAATTAAATCTGATAATGAAAATGCTCATTGCATTTATATTAAGGAAACCATAAACCCATGTAATGCAAACTAGCTAAAATGTTGTCTGGATACCACTACGTACCATTAACATGCACACTGGCTGTATGGGGGGTTGAGATGTCAGTCCCAGCTCCAACAGAGCAGCTTGCCAGTCACGGACCATAACATGAGACACTCTCTCTCTCTCTCTCTCTCTCACTAGTTTTAACCCTTTGAGTGCCAGAGAGGTACAGAACACATTGCAACGCAATACGTTCTGTACTTCTGACACTCAAAGGGTTAATAGAGCACCACAGTAAGCATTAACCCCTGAGCTACAAGAGCAGGTTAGTTATAGTCTGGGCTACGTAGCCAACAGTTTAGCTAGAATAAATGCTTTTGACGATTTACTTGCAGCGAAGTTGTGACATTTGTGTGTTTACCCTTCATCTCTTGTTTTAGCATAGCATTACTGTGCATTGACCCAAACAATGCCAGTTACAGCAGAGGGTTATTCTGTTTTATAGGCAAGTCTAACTGTCCCTTTTATATTCAATTCATAGAAGCCAGGATGCAACCCTGCCTACCCAAGTGTCAAAAATGTTGGCCTGTGATTGGCCAACCCTTCTGATATACAGTAAAATGGAGGTTGCAAATACTGGCCGTTGTAGTCACTGGAATAATGTGGATGACACCAGCAACTGTGCACAATCTGCATCTAGGACTTCCTTGATGATTACAAACACAATTGATGTTGAAACTGCTTCAACTCACAATCCTTAATGAAATTGAACTGCAGAGTTTGCACTGTAAATTTGGTGGTTGATTTCTCCTATAGATTAATCCCATTACAAATTATTCAATTACATTGCTATAAACACATACTCTAGAATGAGCAACTGATTTGACTAATGTTGAACATCAGTTTTTTAATAGCGAACATTAAACTATATTTGTAGTAAGAAATGGTTCTACAATTGTCCCAGAAGGATTTGGCTTGGAGTCTTTTGTACAGCTGTCTGTTATCTGTATATATTTATGTCTTCATAATAGCCTTTATCAATATTGAAGAGCGCAATTAGGTAACCCCTCCTCACATAGAGAATAACACACTGAACGATAAATGACTTTGTCTCGCCTATACTTCAGTTATGTAAGTGGATTAGACTATGAATTGAATGGGACCAGCTCTAGACTACAGCACCTTTCAAAAATAAAAAGTACATGATCATTTTTGTATTTACCCTGCATTGTTGTTTCACCACGATATCATATTGTAGAGTCATGAATTATGCAAGCATAGCATTCCTACTTGTTCACCTCTTGCTTAAAGGAATAATAATGCTCAAAAACAAGTCGCTTTTGCATGAAAGAGCACAATTTTTAAATCCAAGCGCATGAAAAACTCCCCACATATATAGTACTCTAAATGTTCGGTGAGATAAACAAGCTGTCACCTTGATTTAAAGGTCAGCCTGTGGCTGCAGGCAGAGCAGACAGCTCAGTTTTGAAGAAAGGCATATGTAGTAGACTGAGAAGTCTTAAATCTGAAAGCTATTTACTTCAGATAGTTAGTTATGGCCAGTAACAACCATATTTTATGCAGGGCATATTAACTTTGTGTGTTCACAGCACAGTTGAAGTTGCCCATGAGCTGTAGCAGCATTGTTAGGTGAGTACTACTCCCATCTAAACTCTGCTATCCCATTGTCCATGTTAGTGAGAGTCGTGTTATTGACTGAGGTACATACACGTTTCATTAGACGTTGCACAGGGGGCGTTCCAACCTCCAGTGTAGCCATATGAACAATCTGTAGGGTGGACCCATAGACTGGCATTCAAGAAATAGTAGTAATACTGTCATAACACTATACTCTAGTGTGTGTGTGGGGGGGGGGGGTAAACACTGTCTAAGCCTAACAGAAACTGTGAATGTGAAAATGTAGCATTCTGTGAATGTTTTAAAGGGATAGTAATACTTAATATGTAAAAAAAAAAAAAAAAAAAAAAAAAATATATATATATATATATATATATATATATATATATATATATATATAGTAGTGCTTATCCGCCTGAGTAAAACAAATGTACTCCCTCTGCTGAAAGGCTTTTTATTCAAAAGTTATTACAGCTCAAACTTGAATTTTTTAGGTGAACTATCACAGTGGCCTGAAATTGTACAGTGGCACTGCTGCTACACCATCCTGTGGAGGTTTATGGTCCACGGACCAAAACTGTCCATAGGATGAAGTAGTAACACTGTGATACTGCACCTAAAAAAAAGAACAAGTTTGGGCTGCAATAACTTTTGAACAAAATACCTTTCAGTAGTGGTAGTAGCTTTGTTTTACTCAGAGGGATAAACACTACAATATATTTTTTTACATTTTAAGTATTACTATCCCTTTAAAGGTTTACATCCATTTATATTTCTACAAGTATTTTTCAAATGTATTATGTGCATGCAGATATATATATTTGAAGAAGGTCCCATGTTTAAAAACAAAAAGACAAGGGTTAAATACAGGTTTTTGCCATGCCAAAATAACTGCCCACATATGACCTTGAGGGACTCTCAGAAAAAATATATATGTAACTAGAGACTGAAATAATATTCAGGGCTCTTTATCTGAACACGTAGTTTACTATGACCATCCTAAGGTCATTAATAAGTACATAAAAAGCAGTAGAATTTGACAAGTCAATTTAGCACAACTCTACAGTCTATATTTCAACCAGTTCCCTATCCACCCATAGATGTTTTCTACCTGGAACAAGTTCCCTAACATTAAAGGCAATCAAATTTATTTGCAATCAGCTCTTGCGTTTTGCCTCCCCAGGCTCCTCAATAAATCTCTGTGGAGTTTCCCAGTATTACATTGCTATGAAATAACAGGTTTCCAGTGTGACTGCAGCATTAAGAGTCAGAGGTCAGTATATAGAGCTCAGTGTAAATAGTGCTGCCATACAGGAAAAACCCTGATATGCCGTTCTTTAATTAGGAGAAGAGGTACATCTTTAAAACTAAAGTGCACCAGCACTTAAAACGTGGAAGTACAGGCTAAGGGAGTGGAACAATGTTGTGGCAAACCATGTTGCGTTAAAGGCAAAATAACTCTCATTCAGTGCTTTGCAAGGCTTTGGAGACCTCTTTAGCATTCAAGAGGTTAAATCAAAAGGACGTTTTGTCTGCTGTTGGGGCCGTGGACTTTACCCAGAATTTCTTCACTTTTCTTTCAAACATAGGGCTCTAAGACAGAAATATTGATTATTTACTCTTAAAGATTCACTGATAGATGTCCTAAATGATGCTACACCCACTGGTGCTATTGTTTGTATGTTCGACTTCCCTATAACAATCAAAAGGGTTAAAAGGGACTAGCACCTAATACATAGGACGCTTGGGAGCTGCAGTCCCCAATCCCTGGAGAGCCAAAGGATGCCTATACCTGATCTAATAGAAGACCTGCCAATCTAGTTGGTGCTGCACTGTGCAGCCAGACTATTCAGCTAGACTCCTTTCCAGAGGTCAGGAAACTGAGCCCCTATGGCCATCTCAATCTCATACTGCAACACTTGAAAATTTCACAATTCAGTTTCCAAGATCAGAGTTCACAGAAACATTGGAAGCAAGTTAACTGTTTAAGAACCATAGCTTTGCAATGTGTTGCATGCATGTCTGGGCTTTAACCCTTTGCATGCCAGAGGTACTCTGGCTTTCAAAGGGTTGAGGAAGCTTCATCATTTTCTTGTTTAGTCCAGCATCCTGCAGCCATTAGATAAGAGTTCTGCCTCCACAGACTTTTTAAGAGTTATTTTCCCAAGAGTAGCCTTGCTGAAATAAGATTATTGCCTTTTAATCCTGTGAGTGCCAGTGGGTTGTAAATGCAATGCTCTGGTACTAATTGAGCTAAAGGCACACATTCCCAAAATGATCAATTAATATAAAGTAATAAGGCAGCACCAGTGGGTTTTATTTATTGTGCAAAATTTGGAAATGTTATTGCTCATCTTGAAACATGTTATATTTTTGTATCAAACCACAATTTTGTGTTGTGCTCACCAGGGGGCAGCACTTATTATGGAGGTCCATATTCTGACTCAAGCATGCTTAAAGAGTGTAATGTTAAATAAAATAAAAAAATTTGGACACAAGCTGGCACAGTTGCTAACAATTTCATAAAAAAGAAAAATAGTCTTTTGAATTGTAATACATTTGTATTGAAATATTTGCCCTTAGTAAGAGTACCCTGTTTTTTACTTGGCAGGAAAATCAGTATTGCATATGGTTACAAAAAAAAAAATCTTAACTGATCCTTTAAGGTTCTTTCAATATTAAACCTATATGATTAACTGATTTCCCCTTTAATTCCAAAGAGGCCATCAGTGCATTGCTCTGGCAACCAAGGAGATTGACCATCTGTGTGTGAGGTTGAAAAGCTGACAAGAGCTTTATTTTTTGACTTCTTCGGATAAAGCTGTGTAATGAATTACTCACATGTCCAGAAAATCATCTCTCTTCACCTCCCTGCTGTGAAGGGGTGGATAAAGTGATAAGGGTTAATAATCATGTAGATTCTTACAAGGTGGAAGTTTCCACTGAGGAGGAAGACTTGGAAAGGGGATATGTCCTCTTTAACAAAAAAAAAATACTGTGTATATATATATATATATATATATATATATATATATATATATATATATATATACAGTATATATGATATCCTATATAATAATTTGCTAGGATGTTTGTCACGATGCAGTCATGCCAGCAGAGACTGCCCGCATTCGGGCAGTCTCTACTGCGCATGACTGCATCCCGTGAGTGAGGCGATGGAAGACTGCATCGCATGGAGTAGTGAGGTAGCGGCCTCTTAACCCTTTGAGTGCCAGAGGGGTACGCAACGCACTCAAAAGGTTAAGATTACCTGGACCTTGGACCGTGTACACGGGCTTTTACACTAGTACTCTATAAATACCCTTCATCTTATAACAAAAGACAATCATTTTTAATTATTAGGCAAAATTGTTGGGTTTGCTTTAAACACTTGATATTGGTACAAGAAGGCCCCTTTTTCCCCGCAAATTAGAAAAAAAAAAACAATGTATTTATAAGAATGAATTCACCAGATTACATTTTATACTTTGCATCTATGTGCATGTTCTTAAAAGACCGATCTGCAATCCTAACACCTAAATTGAGTATTTTCTTATAATTGATTTTGGAGAAAATGCTAAGATAGCTTGCAAATCGAAAACACTGTTGAATAAAGAAGTGTTTTACATTTCAATAGCTCTAAAATGATAATACAGCAGAAATCAAAGAAGCATAAACTTCCAGCGATCACATACGCAAACTGTAATTTACTGTAGCATTATTAACCCCTATGTGTACCGGCGATGGGTCTGATATATTGTCATGGGACTGGTAATCAAAGGGTTAAGCACTCTTATTAGTTAAGAACCCAAATTGGTCTTTGTTTGCCACCTATGCTGTATGCGCAAAAGAAATCTGGAGTAACTGCATAATTGGGGCAGCATTTAAATGAATTCCCCAAATTTCCATTCATTTAAATGGGTATTTTAACCCCTCGAATGCTAGAGTCCTCCAACGCATTGAGAAGCAATTCAAGAGTTTAACCCTTTGAAAGTTGAGGGGGTATGCAACGCATTGCAAAACAATGCTTTGCATACCATTCTGGCACTCAATGGGTTAAAATCCCCATTGAAATGAATGAGAATTTATATTTGTCCCCTGCGGGTAGTTGGTTTGCTCCAGAAACACTCCATAAAACAGCTCTACTATAATCCTTGGAAATGTGCTTCACCAGATACTAAGGCCCTATGTTCAAATGACAACTAGAGTCATTCTGGTACAAATACTCACTTCCATTCATTTAAATGATTTTAACCCCTTGAATCCTTTTGAGATTCACATCGCAAAGCAATGAATTAGAGACCTCTCTAGCATTCAAGGGGGATTTTATTAACCCTTTGAGTACCCTTCGCAACGCATTGTGTACACCTCTGGCAAACAAAAGGTTAAAAGACCCGTTTAAATGAATGGGATCTTGAGTGCACATGGATGACCCTACAGTTAGTCCAGTTTTCTTTTGAACATAAAATCCCTAGAAATCTAAGGTGGCCATGATACCAAACCTACCTTCATTAACTACTTGAATGCTCGGGATGGAGTTGTCTATAGCATACAAGTGGTTAAAGATAAGCATGCACAAGGAATACATGGTTTTTAATTGGTTCCCAA
The DNA here is from genome assembly GCA_037306005.1 of Rhinophrynus dorsalis. Lineage (NCBI taxonomy): Eukaryota > Metazoa > Chordata > Amphibia > Anura > Rhinophrynidae > Rhinophrynus > Rhinophrynus dorsalis. The sequence continues at coordinate 446,979,353 of CM074719.1, forward strand.
CAGACATGTCACTATATTATTTTGTGTATCTTTGCAACCGGCTTACTTTTAAAACTGAAAATCTCGCTATATGTTACCGTTGTATGAAGAATGCATAGAGGCAAACGTTTATGTAGGTGAGAGATCCACTTTAACAAAAGGGCTTAATTTAGAACTGTTTTGATTTGCTTTTAATAAACAATTCCTGACAACATGCAATAAACTTAAGGTCCCTTTCACAAAGGTGACATCGAGGCAGCAATGATGCAATGTTTGTTGCCTGTGCAGAAATGTATGCAGGTGGCCTACCTAAGTGCCTTTCACATTGGCGACTATTACCTCACATAAATACACAAGGGTCCAGCGTTCTTTATCATATTCAAACAGGAACACAGTAAAGTTGTAGCAGGGCAGATGTGCACTACAGTATAGGAGGCTGCCATCAAATATTTCACAGAAGCTACTTTGGAGTCTGCAGTGCTCATAACAATAGATATTCCATTCTACTAGATGAAGGATACCAACCTAGTCATTTCCTTCTGTTAAGCAAATTAAGAACTACTTATTTCTAAGGTAAATTTCCCCTATGTATACAACCACAGCCTCTGATGAGGTAGATAGAAATGCCAGCTACTAGTCACAGCTTCTTTTTCCTATTTTGCTTCTTTGTCAATAAACCTTTTCTTTGTTACTGGATCAAAGGATGTTTTTATAGTCGGTACGTGACATTTCACTTGGCTAGATAAAGATAAAGTTTCAGCAAAACGGCAGACTTTGCTAACCTTAGCCTTACAAATTCTGCCTTGGGATCTTGTATAATTGATTTTGGGCACATTTCTTCTGGCTTATAAATAATAAACAATGTGCCACTAAGTATACCGACACAGTATAGTTTTCTAGAGAACAAATGTTTTTTTAACACCTTGGATGCTAAAGACTTCTCATTTGAATCCAAGTGGTTTCTAACCTTATGGGTCTATCAGCTATTTTCAGTAAGTTACAGTGGTGCAAATCATCTGCACTATAGAATAGAAATACAAATTCCTATTCATTTAAATGGGGCTCATATCTCCCTTGAATGCTAGAGTGGTTTCTAATGCATTGTTTCACCATGAATTGAAACCTCTCTAACATTCAAAGCCATATTAAAGGGATAGTAATGTTTCACAAAAACAGCAGCTCCAATTAATCTTCATAGTATTTGATCCATGGAGAGTGTTATTTCAATTCTGTCAGAGTTGTAGTTCAATAGTAATTCAATGATAATGTATCCCCCTCCCACTCCTTTTACCTAGTGTAAGCCACCTTCCCTCAGATGTGGAATTTGATCCACAGATCGGACAGCTTACAGCAAGGGACAATCTTCTTACTGTTAGAACAATGAAAACCCTGCCCTATTGACAGGTTTTTCCCTTATGTTAATTGAAGATTGTGCCTCTCTGAGATCCACTTGGACACCACCCTGCTGCACTGAGGTGAGCAGTGTTACATCAGTATAAGGGGTGGGAGGGGGATACTTTGACAGTACTGAAACAACACTCCCCACGGCCCAAATACTATGAAGATATATAATAATAAAAGCAGCTCCAATTAGACATTACTATCCCTTTAAATCATAGGGAACTTTTGAATTTTTATTCGTCTATGGAATTTCAGGGGCTTCACTTGTTCAATATGGCTTTAACCCCTTAAGGGCCCATGACGTGCAAGGACCGTCATGGGTAAACTTGCTATAAGGACCCGTGATGGTCCTGGCACATCATTGAATTCAGGGCTCCCCACTGCACCATTAAGGAAGCCCTGAATCAATTTAGGGAAAAAAAATGCCCTGTGATCCTTAACTGCTGACCTGTCCTTAAGGGGTTAAGGGAAGTATTCAGTAATTCCCAATGATATAACAGGGTGTTTAATCCCTTGACTGCATTGCTTGATCATTCATGTAGTGGGATAAGTGTTAATCCCTGAGCAAGTTAGTGGTCAGTCTTTTAGTTGGATTTGAATTTTAAAGTTTAATTTTCCATCAAAGGGAAGGGACAAGCTGCTTTTCTACAGCTTTTGTTGGACTACAACTCCCATAATCCTCAGCTAGTCATTGGCCATTGAGGATGATGGGAATTGTAGTCGAATAGCAGCTGATACAATGTATTTTACTTATTCTTGGTCCATGCAAATTCAAATGCCGTGGTCTGTGGGTAAATAATTGCCCCAAACCAGTTCTAGGTGCATTTATATCATGCTTTTTTATTGTTTGTTTGTAATCCCCTCTCTGCATATCCTGAGTTTTCCCCTGTCTAGACATACTTTCTTGTGATGATACATAAACATTGTTATGCTATTCTGTACCCACACATGCAAGAAAATCATTAGTAAGGGTTGAAATCCTTAGTTTTCTCATTGTACTGTAGATGGTAGTCTTCCCTTATAGTCAGCAAATGTACTGAAAAATTCAGTTTGTTGCAATTCATCATAGAGCAACCACTCCAAAAATGGTATCACTCTTAAATGCTCTCAAATGTCCAGTAGCAAAAATAAATGAAGGGTATAGTGCATTAAGGGATTTCCAGTTGAGTCTCATAGGGTAGTGGAAACTGCTTGGAGCTGGGCTCTCGGGATACCGCCTGCTTTTGCTGCCTTTAGCAATAGCTTCCTAACTAATCAGTCTCTGGGCTTACATGCCTGCTTCAAGTCTGTTCTTTCTCTGTTTAGTGACTGAAAACAGGACACAGCCAATTACTCTCCACTGAGGTAACCCAGTTTCTGTTTATCCACCAAACAGCAGTTGTTGTGAAATCACAGTATTGAAAATTTGCTGTTTAGAGACATGTGAAATGGAAAATGACATTGTTTTGGCTCGAAATAAAATAAGTTCTGTCTAATCAAAGATTGGATTGTGCATCTCTAAGGAGGGGGTGCTTCTCCTTTTACAAAGGAACACTGTGCTTATACAGATCAATAGCCATTTTACTTCTCCTGTCATTGTTTAATTCCAATGTAGCTATCACTGAATATACAAATTATACTTGGCTAATGTTGACACACAGAGCTCAAGGAATACAATATTAATTACCTAACGTAGCCAAGTATTATTGGTTGATCGTGTATTCTACATTTATCGTGTCTAGTAAAAGAGAAACAAAAGCTGGCCAGGCAAGAGTAAAAGGTAAGGGCTTGTTCAGGTGCAAACCACCTGTACAATAGGGGAAAAATGAAAATTCCTATCAATTTAATTGGGGCTTTTAACCCTTTGAGTGCCAGAGGGGTACGCAATGTGTTGCGTACCCCTCTGGCACTCAAAGGGTTAACCCTTTGAGCATTAGAAAGGTCTTCAAGCCATTTGCTTTGCAATGCCTTATATACCTTTGTCTCTGAAGCACTTATAAGCCCCATTTAACTTGAAGAGAATTGAGGGGTTGCTGTCGACTATGATGTAGTTGGTTTGCACCTGTATAGATTACTGAATCTGGCCCTAACATTCCCTTTAGTAGGCAGCATTATTTCTCTCATCTTAAACACTTTCAAAATGAGCTAATCTGTAGATGTTTGAAAATACTAGCCCCTCTGGTCCTTAAAGGGTTAACCTTGGCTACCCAGTAAACCAGTGGTTCTGAAACCTGTCCACCGGGACCACTGAAAGGCCCTGCTTGAGGATAGGTGAGTTTGGCTGTTAGTTAACCCCTTAACAACCAGCCGTGCAGGGGATGACCCTCCGTTTTGGACAAATGTGTCCTTTTATTCCTATGAATAAAGTTTTGCAGTTTTAACATCTCAGTGTCAGAGCCGTTCAATTTCACAATCAAAAGTCTGGCAGAGAGGGTGCTCCCGTGCCGTTAGATTTTGTCTGAGCCATGCTGGGACCCCTGAATTCCATGACGTGCCAGGGCCGTCACTTGTCCTTAAGTGCCAGATCGCTATTATGGTCCTAGCACGCATTGCAATGCACTGGATGCCTCTGTGCCACTGAAATGGTTAATTAAGCTACCTGTGCACAAGCAAGGCAATCCTAAATACATGGCTTGTTATTGGGCCCTAAATACATTTTTCAGAAACACTGTTATAAACCAATGGTTCCCCAAACTGTTCCCAGCTACCACAAAGAGACAAGTATTTAACTCCTTGGATGCTAGAGATGTCCCTAACACATTGTGAAGCAGTATGTTGAAGATACCTTTAGCATCCAAGGGGTTAAGGGAACACTAACACATCTTAATAATAAACTTCTAATTACCATAACCTGAGCATAACATTCTAATTGCTGTTATGAATCAATTCTGCATGGACTGGTTCCTGACAATAAAGATTTCATTAGTAAGGGACAGTATTTCCATGAATGTAGGCGTGATGTCTTGTGTAACAGTCCAAACTCCACCCACTCATCTCTTGGTAAGACTACAGTAGGAGGAGTCCTGCAACAAGGAATCCAATCTTCCTTCATGGACATGGTATCTCCAAAATGAATCTACATAGCATGTATTCGTAGTGGCCATTAGAATTTTCTGGAGGTCTTTGTTGCTGTTTTTAGGCAGTATCAGTGTTCTTTAACACTTTCAGTGCCAAGTACATACAACATACATATGTTAGTGTATGATATTGGCAAAATAAGTAAATGCTGACAATTTTGTATTAACATCATAACATTGCAAAATGTAAAATTTCAGGAGGCACTATAAAAAGCTGAATTGATAATAAATCATTTTCAACTATTGGTCGATCCACTGCAGGATGAAGGCCTCCTCCACAAGCCTCCAACAACTTCGGTCCTGTGCCTTTTGTTTCCACGTTGTACCAACAAATTTGGCAATTTCATCTGCCCATCTCTTTGGTCTTCTTCTTACGAGTTTAATACCTAGTGGAATCTATTAAAAAATTTGTTTGTTACATCTGCCGTCAGATCTTTTTGCTACATGGCCTACCCATTTCCATTTCAGGCGTTTTACTCTTCATTGATGTAATTGACCTTTGTTTGCTGACGAATCCATGCACATATTTTTTGTTCTCTTTTTGTTATGTTTAGAATTCGCCACACCATACATTTCTGTGTAACTTTTTTTTGTATGGCTTTGGCTTTCAGAGTCCATGTTTCACCACCATATGTAAAAAGTAAAGACCTTTTGCTTCAGGCAGAGTGGTAAATTTGTCTTAAAGACTGTCCTACCAAGGTTTCCAAATGGTTGCCATCCCAGTTTTATTCGTCGCTTAGTTTCCATCGTGGTGTTTCCATCTGTTGACATTTCCTGTCCAAGTTAAAGGGGTAGTAATGTTTCATAATAAAAGCGGGTCTAATTAATCATCATAGTATTTGGACTTTGGAGAGTGTTATATCATTTCTGTCAGAGATGTAGTTCAAGAGTAATTCAATTACAAAGTATCCCCTTCCCGCCCCTTTTACTGATGTAACACTTTTCAGTCAGATCAGAAGGGAGGTGCCCAGGTAGACTGCAGAGAGGGATAATCTTCAATTAAGATAAGGGAAAAACTTGTCAAGGGGGGCAGAACTTTCTTTGTTCTCATTGTAAGAAGACTGTCCCCTTCTGTTATCTGTCTGGTCTTACAACCAGATTCCACATCTAAGAAGAGATGGCTTACACTAGGTAAAAGGGGCGGGAGGGGGATACTTTGCTTGTGAATATCTCTCAAACCATAAAGGTTTGAGAGATAAGACTTATATTGGTCTTCATGTTTTTTTTATGCCTACAAAATAAAATAAAGATAAAACAAAGTATTACTATCCCTTTAAACATACATGTCCACTTCTAGTTCTTTACATTTACTGTGATTATCATTGGTATGGTAAATTTGTTAAACATGACTTGCGTTTTGTTGATATTTATCTTCAGACTAAAATGTTTGCTTTCCTGTTGTAGCTCTTCAATGCATTTTTGCAGTTCTTAAATGGATAGTAATGGATCATTTTCACCCAATTTAATATTGTATAGTTTGAGAGATAAAAGGTTCTAAACTTCCGCACTCCTGGCCATTTCATAGACATCAGTCACTAGCTGACAGCAGCAGATTCTGGTCATTTGACCGGCCGGCAGCTCTTCAGCAGAGACGAAATAGCGCAATCTAAAAAGAAATACTTAATTGGAACGGTCTACAAAGTGTTCCTGATTTTCTTTTTAATATTTACAATAATTAATTGGGATAAAATTATCCATTACTATCCCTTTAAGGACTACTGGCAAAAAGTATGCTATAGTTTGCAAAAACATAAGTGATGCAGGTAGTCTTCTTTAATCTTAAGTCCTTTTTGGTCCCCAATTTTGTTTGCGAAAATTTTCTTCTAAACAAGCAGAAAATAGTTTTGGGTAGATTGTGTCTCCTTGTCAGACCCCTTTTTCTATGTTGATCTGGACTTTATCATTGTTGACCTGTAATAATGCAGTTGCATTTTCATATATTGATTAGAGGATATTGATGTAAGCTCTATCTATTCCTTGGTTGATCAGGACATTGAATATTGCTTGCTTTTTCACAAAGTCAAAGGCCTTTTAGTAGTCAATGAAGGCTGTGTATAATGGAAGATTGTATTCATTATGTCGCTCTGTAACTTGTTGCACTGTCTGAATATGGTCCATTGTACTGAAACCACTCCTGAAGCCTGCTAGTTCTATAGGTTGTGCCATGTTAGGTATTATATCCATTCTTCTTGATAGTACAGTGTTTCTTAACTCCTGTCCTCAGGACCCACTAACAGGCCAGGACTTAGGGATTTCTCACAGGTGTGGTGATCAGAGGCTCATTCACATTGATTAACTCACCTGTGCTCTAACAAGGAAATCATTAAATCCTGGCCTGTTAGTGAGTCCTGAGGACAGGAGTTGAGAAACACTGCCATAGTACCTTTGTGAAAACCTTGCTGACCACTGGCAGTAGGTTTAATGGTCAGTACTTTTTAGATCTACCTTTTTTGTGCAGTAGGATGACTTCTGCATTTTTCTATGTGTCAAGCACTTTGCTGAGTAGTAGGCATTTTGAAAATAGTTTAGCTAAGGCTTTGAGTAAGGGATTGACCTCTGGCTTTTAACATTTCAATAGTAACTTTCGGGTCGAGCTGCTTGGCTATTTTTCAATGATTTGATTGCAACTTTAAAATATTCTACCAAACTTCTGGCAGAGCTTCAGCCTCAGTCACTGCATTCAGTTGTTGTCCTTCATCCTTATAAAGATTTGAATAAAATTCTTCCACTCGTTTTAGTATTTTTTGTGAGTTTTTGCTGTTGTACCATCCTCAAGCTTTAATGCAAACATTAGGCTTCTGTGTGTGGCCATCTTTTGTTTTGCTTTCTTTAGCCCTTGATTTTCTTCCAGTGTCCTTTTGACGAGCTCAACACTTTCACAAAACCCAGTCATCATAAAATTCTTCCACTTCATCATCACTGTGGCTACTTGTAGTGGCATAAACTTTTATGATTTGAAGAACATATTGACTGTTTAGTTTGATAGCACAGGAACCAATTCTCTAAAGGGATAGTAATGTTTCATAATAAGAGCAACTCCAATTAATCTTCATAGTATTTGGACCTTGGAGAGTGTTATTTCAATACTGTCAGAGTTGTAGTTCAAGAGTAATTCAATGACAAAGTATCCCCCTCCCGCCCCTTCTACTGAGGTAACACTGCTCACCACCGCACAGAAGGGAGGTGCCCAGGAAGACTGCAGAGAGGGACAATCTTCAATTAAGAAAAGGGAAAAAGCTGAAAAACTTGTCAAGGGGGGCAGGGCCTTCATTGTTCTCATAGCAAGAAGATTGTCCCCTGCTGTTATCTGTCTGGTCTATGGATTGCATTCCACATCTGAGAAGAGATGGCTTACACTAGGTAAAAGGGACGGGAGGGGAAACTTTGCTTGTGAATATCTCTCAAACCATAAAGGTTTGAGAGATAAGACTTATATCGTTCTTAATGTTTTTTTAATGCCTACAAAATAAAATAAAGATAAAACGAAGTATTACTATCCCTTTAAGAAATGCTTTTTACTTTTACTACTGAGTCTGTCAGTCTTATGTTAATCAAGAATCAGACTCTTCGTCCATCATTGGTTCCCTTATAGCATAGCCAGTGTCCATCTTCTAATTTGACAAAATCTTCACCTTCTTTTACAAGTCTCACATAAGCCGTCATAATTTATGCTATTTAGTTCCTGTATGAGTTCCTCTAAGCGTGAAACCGTGTGTGTATATATGTGTATATGTGTGTGTGTGTGTGTGTGTGTGTGTGTGTGTGTGTGTGTATATATATATATATATATATATATATATATAAATATATAATAGAAAGAGACAGGACTTGGACCAGTTAATTTATTTTTTTAATTTCTAAAATATTACATGTTCTTACAATAAGACATTACTAATCCTTTAATATGATTTGCACACGTCTCATCTTTAAATGATTAAGGTTTTCCCTACTTGAACACAGGTGATTTAATAAAACTGACAGCATCTTGTTAATTTTCTCAGGCAAAGAACAATCTAAAGTCCTGGCTTGTGAATTTTATTTGAGACAGGTATGGGAATCGAAGATGGAGTGTCTGTGCTTGGCATTTAATATTTTATGAAATCAGGTTAGTGGTTTCATAGCTAAGAGTCTAAATAACAGAGTCATTTTTCTGTTATTCACAAAGTATGAATAGGAAAAAACGGTGCTCTCAGATATATTAATAGGAGTGTATGACTTACATGAGCAAATGGATTCATTGTGCACATAAAGCTGTTTGTTTTTTGTACGTAATGTACCTTTTATGAAGCTGGAAATTGGATCAGCTACTATTTAAATGAATAAGCTTTCCACCAGGGCATGAGGATTAAAATAATGACATATATTTTTTTAACCCCTTAAAGACCATTGACTTGCCAGGACCGTCACAGCGGTCTGGCACTTAAGGACCAGTGACGGTCTTGGCACGGCATGGAATTCAGGGCTCCTGGCGTGGCTGCACGCTGCTCCGGAAGCCCTGAACCGGAAGTTAAAAGCCCCGTGGTCCTCAAGTGGCGGCCGCACACCTGTCCTTAAGGGGTTAAGGATAACCTTTGTCGCTCGGTCATTTTAACTGACTCGCCTATATTCGCACTATGTTGGCTGTCTGCTAGGTACAAGGAACAAACGTAAGAGTAGTCAGAGCCACAAGTCAGCACCAGAGGTAGTAGTCAGACAAGCCAGGTCACACACAGTTCAGGTACTCAGCCAGAGCCACAGGTCTGCACCAGTTTGGGTGTCCACTATAGGGATATGCAAAAGATTAGTCAGACAGAGCCACAGGTCAGCACCGGGTTGGATGGCAGACTAGCCAGATCATACACAGAGCCCCAGATTATAGAACTGCTATGAACAACAACGCAAGGGCAACTGAGTCAGAACCTGCCTTTTAAACCCCACCACAGTAGGTAGGAGGAGCAGTTCAGAGGGAGGAAGTAGGTAGGAGGAGACCACAGGAATCAAACACATAAACCAGAGGCCTGCTACATGCTTGAAGCCTCGCGCCTGTAGATGGTGCTGAAACCAAGGTAAGCTGTAACAAAATCCCCTTTTTCCAGCTCAAACTCTATTTCTGAAAAAATAAAAAAACTAATATTAAGATCAGATATACATTTATTTTTTGTCTTTTGCAAATGTTATTGAATTTGATTCCTCACTTTCACAAAACCCATTCAAAGTTAAATGTAAAATAAATACTTTTGTTGCTCATGTACTGCCCCATAATTTAATCATTTAGTACAGCTCAAATTTAATTTCTCTGTCGTGCAATACAGGTTACTGGAAAACTCTGGGTAGGTGATCCGTCCCTTTAACTAGGCAGGAACAATTCTAGAAATGTATGCAGGGGTGGAGCCTACCTTCCCTCCTTGGCTGCAGCTAGCCAACCAGTTCCAGAAATATTTGTTCCTTGGTGAAGATAACACAGGCAAAAGAACAGTTCTGCTTTAGCTTTAGAAGTTTTTTATTTTTCTGTTAGAAATGGAATACCACCATTAGGCCGAATATCATAACTGACAATGCCCTTAGATGTGGCTAGCTCTGTCACCAGATGCTTTTTGTGGACCTTAAGCCCTGGGAGGGAAATCTTGACTACAAGTTCTTTCCCCAGGAGCTGCCCACTGAGGCTTCTTCTTTAAACATGGTAATCTGAAGACAGAAGATCTGCAGGAAAGGTGAGCAACCCTTTGAGTGCTGCAGGTCCACATGTCCCACAGTGCCCCTCTGCACAGGGGTGTTTTCATTTGGAGTTCCTGTTGCACACTCATGCACTCACTGGGTCCATCTGTATGTCTGTTGGGTGTTTGGAGCAGGTTTATGTGGTATTTAATCCTTTAGCTGCTGGTTTGGCATTCATTTGGGGGGGGGTTCCTACTGGTTCAGTATTTTTTGGGTATCCTAACATGTTTTAGAGATGTTTCATGTCTTTTAATATTACACCTCAATTTTGTAAAGGCGCGCTTTACTGCATAGGCGCCATTGCTCCATTCACTCCTATGGGACTGTGCTGTTTGGGACATATCTCTGCAACCGTTTAACCTAGCAACTTCAGGGATGGCTCATTTTACTTGTCTGCCCTTGCTCTATCATCCAGTTCATGTTTCTAGTGTGTTGTGGGGCTCTGGTGGCTTCGGGCACTGTTTGGGGTATTTTTCTGGGAAAACGACATTTCCCATGAGTGCTTGCTTTGCGCGCTCGTTTCTGGTTGGCTCCCACCTCGGTAGCAATTTTGTGCTTTCTCCAGAACGAGTATCCTAACCAGGGTTTGGACTCTCCTTCTTTCCTCTTCTGATTAACCCTTCGCCTGCCAGATAAGTCTATTTTTGCGATTTCTGGGGTGTAACTTTAATCATACACACTGTAATTGGGTGATTTCTTATGCAGTAAGGTTATTGACACTGTGAGAATGTCTATACCATTGGAGCTTGGAACCAGACCTAAGACTAAGGATGCTGGGGTCTCTGTATCACCTATTGTGCTTTGTTCTTCCTGCCATTCAGGGTTATCTTTCCATCCCAGTTACAGGGGGTCTTTCATTCTTGGCAGACCCCCCCCCTTTGTCAAGTCTTCCCTGCCAAAGCCTCATGGTGTACCTGATGTATCAGATTCCTCTCAGGAGGAACTGTTGGTGGATTCAGTTGTTGAGGAATGTTCTGCGGTGGGCTTCTTTCAGTTTTTTGGGGACCCTTTTGAGGGTGATCCTGAGCCTTCGGCTGAAGGCCTGATCAGGGCTGTTTTAAATACCCTAAACATTCCCTTAGTGCAGGAGGTTCCTTCTGATGTCTTTCAGAAGCCTAAAAAGCCCCTTACTTGCTTTCTACCTAACCCCACTCTTGACCGCTTTGTGTCTGAAGAGTGGAAGTCTCCGGACAGGAAACCCTCTGTCTCCAAGAAATTTGCTAAGCTTTATCCCCTTTCTGAGGAAGTGCTTGCTCAGTGGGTTTATCCTCCTAAAGTGGATGCTCCTATCTCCAGGCTATCCAAGTCTACTGCCTTGCCAGTGTCTGATGCGTCTGCTCTAAAGGACTGGACCAACAAGAAACTTGAGGTCTCCCTAAGTCCATCTTTGCCACTGCTGGTTTTGCCATGTATCCAGCATTCACAGCAGCATGGGTGAATCGGGCCATTGCAGTCTGGACTGAACAGCTCACTCTTGCTGTTCGTCAGGATGCTCCTTCACATAAGTTGCGCCTCCTTGCCAAAATTTCTGAGACACAGCACTATGTTTGTGCTGCCCTATTTGATGCCATCTGTTTGGTGGCTAAGGTTTCCACCATGTCTGTGGTTGCCAGATGGGCTCTTTGGCTTAAGATCTGGTCTGCTGATACTGCTTCTAAGAAAGCATTGCTCTTCTTGCCTTTTCAAGGCACTTCTTTGTTTGGGCCAGAACTCAAGGATCTGATCAGTGAGGCCACAGGGGACAAGAGTACATTTCCACCCTTAGTTCTTAGGAAGAAAACATCACTTAAGCGTAACCGGTATTTTAGTTCCTTTCAGAATGAGACACGTCCAGTGAACCAGATGGTTCCCTCAGCTCCGCGTACCTCCTCCTAGCCCAAACAGCAATGGAAGCTCAAGGTCTCCTCCAAGCCCAAGGCTCTCAAGCCTTATTCGGCATAACTCACCGAAACCGGGTCCACACTCTGCTGTGGGTGGTCGTCTGCATCACTATCACAGCATTTGGGGAGATTCAGTGACAGACCTATGGGTTTTGCAGATAGTGATGGAAGGGTACAGGATCCCTTTTGTCTCTCTTCCTCCCTTTCGCTTTCTTCCTTCTCATACACCTCAGGGAGCAGAAAAACTCTGTCTGTTCGACGGGGCTGTTCTGGACAAGGACTTTCTGGAGCCGGTTCCAGTTCATGGACAGAGGTATGGGTTTTTACTCAGACCTCTTTGTGTCTCCAAGGAGGACGATGGTTGTCGTCCCATTTTGGATTTGAAGGATCTCAATTCCTTTGGGACCCGTACTCATTATCACCAGGAGTCTCTACGGGCGGTGATTGCTGCCATGTCCCCGGGGGATTTCCTTGCATCTTTGGATCTTCAGGACACGCATTTACACATTGCCATTGATCCAGAGAGCCAGCAGTACCTCCCATTTGCCTCCAACCAGGGACATTTTCAGTTCTCAGCTCTTCCATTTGGTTTGACGACAGCTCCTCAGGTGTTCAACCGTGCCGTGGGAGCCTTAGTATCCGTCCTCCACCTAGACAGCATCAGAGTTACTCCATACATGGACAACTTGCTTCTGAAAGCCTCTTCTGCGGAACGTCTTCATCAGCAGGTTCAGCAATGCATTCATGCTCTCACCCATCACTGGTGGATCATCAACTTGGACAAATCAGATCTTGTCCCATCCCAGTGTCTGGTCTTCCTGGTCCTCCTCTTTGATACACAGAAGAACATGGTGTTTCTCATAGACAAGGTGGCTTGCCAGGTCGCCCACAGGGTTTCTGCGATACTGGCTCAAGATCCAGTTCCAGCCAAGAAGCTGTCCTCTCTAGTGGGGAAATTCATCTCCACCATAGAAGCGGTCCCGTTTGCCATGGCACACACCAGGGAACTCCAGAGGTTTGTGATCCAGGTGTGCAGGGGTCAGACAGACCTTCTGAAGACGTCTGTGTCACTTTCTCTTCATGTGGAACTGAGTTTGTCCTGGTGGCTCGACCTGTCGAATCTGCTGAAGGGAAAGTCCTTCCTAGTTTCCTTCTGGACCATGGTGACGACGGAAGCCAGCCTCTCCAGGTGGGGAGCAGTCCTGGGTTGCCTGAGTGCACAGGGTCGGTGGTCTCCTGAAGAATCTCTCCTTCCCATCAACGTGTTGGAGCTTCGGGTGATATTTCATGCCCTTCATTATTGAACATCTCAGCTGGAAGACTGTCCAGTCTGGGTAGAGTCCGACAAAGCCACAGCAGTGGCTTACATCAACAAGCATGGGAGAAAAAGTAGTCTCGCCGCTTGGTTAGAGGTCAAGGCTATTTTGTCCTGGGCAGAACACGTTCCTGCCATATCCACAGTGCACATTCCTGCTGTAGACGACATCATGGCGGAATTCCTCAGCCGACACACAGTGGACAGCGGAGAATGGGAGCTGCACCGAGAGGTGTTCACCCTCATTGTTCAGAAATGGGGTCTTCCTTACATCGACCTGACGGCGACAAGACACAACAGGAAGGGTCCGAGGTTCTGCTCTCGATGGAGGGACCCTCTAGCTCTGGCGGTGGATGCAATGTTCATTCCTTGGTTACTCCCTCTGGCCTACATCTTTCCTCCCCTCCCCATGTTGCTCAGGGTGTTATGGAAATTACTACTGGAGCATTGTCCAGTCATTCTGATTGCTCCATACTGGCCTCGCCAGGCTTGGTTTCTAGAGCTTCTGGATATGTCAGTGGCGGAGCCATTCTGGCTCCTTTGCCATCCAGATCTTCTTCTACAGGGTTACCCGTGGAAGGAGGATGTTCATCATCTAACCTTGACAGCTTGCAAATTGAATCCTCAATACTGAGGAAGAAAGGGTTTTCTTCTGGTGTGGTGGCTACTATACTCAGTGCCCGCAAACATGTTTCTTCCAAGATCTACCATTGTGTCTGGTCGACTTTTCTGTCTTGGTGTGCTGACAGTGACTTGTCTTAGGAATTTGATCTGCCTATGGTCCTGGCCTTTTTGCAGGATGGTGTGGATAAGGGCCTCAGTTTGAGTTCCCTTAAAGTTCAGACGTCTGCTCTCTCTGTTTTCTTTTAGAGGCACATTGCCATCCTTCCTGATATCAAGGTTTTCTTATAGAGCCTTGCTCATACTCGTCCTTCCTTCAAGATTCCTGCTCCTCAGTGGGATCTTAACTTGGTTTTGGGCGTTCTTCAGCGCCCTCCATTTGAGTCTTTGGCTACTATTCCTCTACGCCTGTTGACGTGGAAAATGGCTTTTCTCCTGGCGATTGTATCTGTCAGTCGTGTTGTGGAGTTAAATGCTCTGTCCTGTAGACCAACCTATTTGGTGTTTCACAAGGACAAGGCAGTGCTTTGCACCTCTGAGGAGTTTCTCCCGAAGGTGGTTTCAGAGTTCCACATCAATCAGGAGCTTGTGGTGCCCTCTTTCTGCCCTGATCCCACCTCTGACAAGGAGAGGGATCTCCACTTGTTAGACGTGGTGCATTGTCTCAAGTTTTATGTACATCGCACTGGGTCTATCAGGCAATCAGACGCATTGGTCGTCATTCCTGAGTGTCCTAGGGCAGGAAGACCTGCAGCCAAGGTGACGATTGCTTCTTGGATCAAGTCCACTATTCGTAAGGCTTATGAGCTGAGGAAGAAGCCTGTCCCTTTCAGGGTCACAGCTCGTTCTACTCGATCTATTGGGGCCTCTTGGGCTTACAAGAATCAGGCCTCTGCTGATCAGTTGTGCAAGGCTGCCACCTGGTCGTCTGTGCACACCTTTTCGAAGCATTGCCGTGTTGATGTGCTGGCATCAGCTGACGCTAGCTTTGAGAGGAAAATTCCAGAGGCAGTCTTGCCTGTCTAGGATTTTCTTCGGTTCTTGGTGCTTCCTTCACTTTTGATCCCCGCTGGCTCTAGTTCAGCGTGCTGTGTAACAGCTGGGGTGTTACCCCTGTTCAGTGTCCGTTGACACTTCATTGTTTGTTGGGCTATCTCTGATGCTTATTGAATACGGCCCTTCTGGCTTTTATTTCTCAGTGAAATTTATCGCACCTTCTAATGTAATGTAAAAGGTGCTTTGATGATAATTGCAGCTGAAAATGACAAAAGGTGAATGGGTGTCAATACAGAGGAAACAAAGTGACCATATTTTAAAATAAGGGGTTTTGGCATAGACAATTATCTGGCATGGTCGTTGGCCATCTTTCATGGAGCAGGTGTTATTTTTGAGATACATAAATTTGTTATTGACATCACTAAAGCATGCTTCATCATTTCTGTAAACCATAATTGAGATCATTCATCATAGATAATATCCTCAAGCTAGAATAATGTTACTATGCAATGTAATCAATACCAAACAAGTCACTTACAATACAAGTCAATGTATATTGATTTTTCATGTGTGTTTATGCACAATTTGAAAAGAAATGAAGCACAGATTATCCCCACTTTGCACCTTGTGCCAGTCTTACTACAAGGCAATGCAAGAATGTACCAAGGGGGACTTAAAGGGATAGTAATGTTTCATAAGAAAAGCAGCTCTAATTAATCATCATAGTATTTGGACTTTGGAGAGTGTTATTTCAATTCTGTCAGAGTTGTAGTTCAAGTAATTCAATGACAAAGTATCCCCTTCCCGCCCCTTTTACTGATGTAACACTGCTCAGCCAGAGCAGAAGGGAGGTGCCCAGGTAGACTGCAGAGAGGGACAATCTTCAATTAAGATAAGGGAAAAAGCTGAAAAACTTGTCAAGGGGGGCAGGGCTTTCATTGTTCTGATAGGAAGAATATTGTCCCTTGCTGTTATCTGTCTGGTCTATGGACTGGATTCCACACCTGAGAAGAGATGGCTTACACTAGGTAAGAGGGACGGGAGGGGGAAACTTTCCTTGTGAATATCTCTCAAACCATAAAGGATTGAGAGATAAGACCTATCTTTCTTCATGTTTTTTTAATGCCTACAAAATAAAATAAAGATAAAACGAAGTATTACTATCCCTTTAAGCTATATGGTGCCAGGCTCCTGATTTTCATGGCTAAAATCAACCAACTATTGGAACACAATAATCTTAAGTTTAGTCTTACAAGAAACAAAAATACTTCAGTGCTGTAAATCTAATTGCACAGATCAAAATAAATATACAATAAAATATATGGCTAGTTCAGCACATGGTTAACTTTTAGCTATAGCCCTGAATAGTTTACATGAATGTATCTTTTTGATTTTACATTAAAAAAATTATATTTGATAAGACTCCTCTATTTGGAGTAAACCTGCATGTTTGTGACACTTGGAACTGACTCCTTAAGTTCAAAGTTTTATGGTGTTATGTTAAAAAGATATAAGTATGATGATCCTTACATTTAAGGGTCTTTTGAACTTGAATTATAGCTATACAGCTATAGAGGCTCCAAAGTACTAATATAGCAAAGATGTGGTGACTAACAAAGTCATGTTATATATTTGAAACCTTATACTGTTGCAGTCTGTATGGTGTTTTACTGTTGTGCACATGTTGTGTTCTCATTGGAATTGAGCACAGCATTATACAACATGTTTGGAAGCAGTGTCTGATGTATTTAGGTCCATAAGAGGTCAATGGAATAATTTGTTATGGCCTCTTTTTGGTATTAAGTAAGTTTGTGCACATTTTTGTGACCTTTAGGGACCCTTCTGTCAATAATAATTCAAATGCGGTTTAATGTTGTATTGAACTATCATGTTATATGGTGTTGCACATGCTCTTCTGAAGGATGTGTGCAATATCTGAGTTTCAAACTCATACCTACCTTACTGCAACTATACTGTGTTCCTAAGAGACCATATCCCAGCAAAGGAGCTCTAGCAATGGGTAACAGATTCTGCATCACTGCATTGGCTTCTCCCATGTGAAAGGGGCCCTAATGGCTCTTTTCCACTGATAATTTTTTAACCACAGTTTTGTAGCTCAACTCTTGTTAGCAACTAATATATGTTGATGTATGTTCGGTGCTACAGTGTATCAAGGTTTTCCCAGCATCCTATTGTGTCAGTATAAACAAAGTTGATAAAATCACAGGGAAAATGCAGTTACCTATGACTTTTGTTTAACTTCATTGTGATTCCATTGAAACCAGTACAACATTTTGTAACTCCATTGGAAAAAATGTGTACCTTGCTGCTTCTCTTGGCAAGAATCACAGGTCATATTGCCTGTGTGAAATGCCCAATAGGACGAGATTTACAACTCATTCAGTTTTTGCATTGCTGCTTCTGCGACATTGTCGCCTGTGTGAAAAGGGCCTAAATGTACATTTTTATTTAGGGATTTTCTTTAAAAGAAATATGTAATACTGCATCACTTCAAGCATCTTGCTTTGTATAC
Organism: Rhinophrynus dorsalis; assembly: GCA_037306005.1. NCBI lineage: Eukaryota > Metazoa > Chordata > Amphibia > Anura > Rhinophrynidae > Rhinophrynus > Rhinophrynus dorsalis. The sequence goes on from CM074719.1 coordinate 446,996,828, forward strand.
TACAGGTCTATGTATGTTCAGAGGTCGTTTAAGGGGAAAAATATGTTTGACCCCATAATATGTAAAATCTTGTACTTGTTAAAATTTGTTCTAGACTATGAGTAGTAAACTGAAGAACCTCCAACTGTTGGTTAGTATACATTTCATTATCCCCAACCGGTCAATAGTTTTCAGTTGACTATCCCTGTACTCTACTGTGTTTTTGAAGCAGCTGGAACCTTAACGTGGGGTTAATTCCATTTAGTATTTCCTGTTTTGTTTTGGTTTTTATGGAGAGTTAAGTATATAATTGGTTATATTGTGGTAGCCTATTTACACATTAAAAGTCTGCAGTGCAATACATTGGATACCATCATGGCACTCAAAGAATTCATTTATACCAGAATTGGTCAAGTTTTAGCTTCCCAGTTATCATTTTATTACAGTTCTTACGAGCAGGGCCGTCTCTCTAGTTTGTATAGCTATGTCTAACTGTTCCTATTTATATTTCTGTATGTACAGCACCAAGGAATATGTTGGCTTATTCACAGCATTAAAATGTTAATAGTTAATTGTGTTCTAATTGTTTAATTAGTCCAGGAATATTTCTGCGTTGCTTCTTTTTAAATCCGTATGGAGCATAAAGCTTCATTTCTTTTCAAAATGCAGAACATATCTTTTGTATATCTGTTTCTCATCTTTGAACACAAATATAATATGTTTGTTTCATAATGTGACACTTGGCTGGAGAGGTATACAAGATGATCCATATTAATATAATATCTTGAGGGAATATCTCCGTCAGTTACATTTAGAGCACTATCAATAAATAATATAAATTATATACTGGTATGATTTTCTATTTGACTTAAGGATAGTAATCATTATTTAGTTTTGTTTTCAAACCATTCCATGCATACACGTTATTTGTTCTATGTATTGGAGATCAGTCAAACATGTATATCACTTCAATAGCTTTGAAACAGACCTTTCATTTCTCATCATGGGAAGGAATGATGTCAGCGGCATTTGTTATTTAACCTATAACAAGATGTATGCTGGAACTAGGGTGAGTCAATCAAATCTCCAAATTCAATTAGGAACGATGTTTGCCAAGTCTCATTTCTTATTTACTCAAGGAGCTAAGCAAAGAAAAAGAGGTCATCCGTAAGAGTAGATGAATGATGCTTTTGACTAAAACAAAGGCAGGGATTTACAGAAAAGGCAGTAAAGTTATGTAATTCTTTACCTTGGAATGCTGTGCTTGCAGATACTGTAATTGCTTTCAAAAAAAGTAATAGATACCTATCTAGGAAATGCAATATTTAGAATTATGATAGTTGGCTTTAAAGCAGATGTTGATCCAGGGATATGTCTGACTGCCATTTTGAGTAGGAAATTAATTATTTTACCCACTTGCGGCTTAATTAGAAATGGCTTAAATGTTTCTTGACCCTGAGGTTGTTAACAGATTACATAGTTATGTATGAGCAGCACTAAACTTGTAAGTATAACAATGTATACACTCACCATTCAGCACGACGATCCGGTGCAAAAGTTAAGAAACAGCCAACACATCTTTATGTTGAATGCAAAAGAAAATGTTCAATGGACTCCTAGGTCATATCGTAAAACCACTTCTTTATTTGGAACGTGATACACAAGACACCAGGATTATAGTCTAACGTGTTTCACACTTTCGTGCTTACTTGTCTATGAGTAAGCACAAAAGTGTGAAACGCGTTAAACTATAACCCCTGGTATCTTGTGTATCACGTTCCAAATAAAGAAGTGGATTTATGAAATAATCTATGAGTGCAGTGAACAGTTTCTTTTGTTATTAACAGATTGTACAGCTGGCACATTAACCAACTGAGATATCTCACAAGTCTATTTGGATTTTAGTTCGGTTTTTGACACTGTAGCACATAGGAAGCTGATTCATAAGATGCAAGGTTTGGGACTGGACTCAGAGGTAGCTGACTGGATAAATAACTGGCTGAATGGTAGGGAACAGCTTGTCATAATCAATGGTATTTATTCATATGAAGAAAGGGTTTATAGTGGAGTGTGACAAGGTCAGTACTAAGGCCTGTTCATCTTCATTACTGATATTACTAATGGTATTCAAAGTATAGTGGTTTTGTCAGCATAGCACAATTAAATACCAGCATCATTAATCACCTGTAATAATCGGTACCATTAAGCTTATATTCCACTTTTGGGTTTTGTGTCCTAAATGCACATTACAAAAGTCTGCATCATGTGTTTAGGACACAAAACCCCAAATGTGGAATACAGGCTTAATGGTACTGTGCTGACAAAAGCAACAGAAGAAATGGACTTGGTAATTATTTCAAATGACTTAAAGGTAGGCAAGTAATGAAGTAAATGGGTGGGAAAAGAAACCTAGTTTTTCACTGAATAGGAAAAGACATTAGTAGCAGCAGGAAGAGAGAAGAACTTTGCCTCTTTATAGAGCACAGGTAAAGCCTCACCTGTGTACAATTCTGGAGACCGCATCTCCAGAAGGGCATTAAATAACATGAGGCATTTCAAATATATATATATATATATATATATATATATATATATATATATATATATTTATATATTTATATAGTGTGTGTATTCAGTATCTTTAATGATTTTCATTAATAATGTTTTCTTTTATCTTGATACATGAAAAATCATCCCAGTTTATCGTTACCCCCAAACTCATTATATGTATCAATCTGCTGTGTTTGTGCCAGACATATTGTAGTCCCAATGGAATTGTGTTTTTGTTTGTATGATTGTTTTTGTGTCAGTTAACAGAGTAAATTTCACAAGGAAGAGCAGAACATGAAGCAGATATACATGTATATCTGCTTCAACAGTAGTCTTCAGTGGTCTGAACAAAATTTGAAACAATGACAGGCTAATAAAGCTGCTTCACATAATTTGTCTTCAAACATTTTCAAAGGAAGTCATTTTGAAATTTGTTTACTTCATTTAAATGTAGCCTAGCTAAAGAATATGCAGCTTTTTTGGTTTAATTAAATTACATTTCCTTATCTTTCTCTGCCATGCAGACTTTTGTCCACCCACATACTGTAAGAGGTATAATAGATTTTCTGTGTTTGCTCCGTTATAATTTTTAGGTCTGGGTAATTTTTGCTTTATTTGTTATGAAATATATCTATTCCACCTGCATAAAAATTAACATATTTGGAAAAACATTTTGCATTTGGCTGCTTGGCAAGATTCCAAACATATCTATGTTTGGGTGAAAGACAATTGTCGTTTCTGAATATATAAGGATTTGTTTTTGTTTTTTTTTTAATTTCTGCAATCTTACGAAAACTTGAACAGATACGAAATTAACAATCTACAAATTAAAATAGAAAAGATAATGTAAAGACCTAAAGTCCAATGAATGAAGTCTGCATGCCAACTGTTCCATACAAATAGCTACAATGCAGTTCACTAGTCTCAGTCACAGCCTTGTGTCGTCTGGACAGCTTAGGTTACCATAGAAACTAAATTCTGTTGCAAGAAGCAGGGCGAATGCTAATTGTAGCCATTTGTTGTTCCTTCTGCCACTCTCTTAACTAGCACAGTTGTAGGACTGCCAGGCTTTGTGGGCAAACAGTATGGAATAGCCCCAAAAGCATTTCTGCTGAAGGCAACAAGCTGCTCCAGTTACAGAAAAGAAAAAAAAGCACAAACCAACAATCGGGATGGCACCACTAAGTGGGCAAAACACAGCTTGACTCGAGCACTGACAACTGTTGATCAGAGACTTGGAGAAGCCAGTAGCTGTTGATAATATGTTGAAAGGGGACTGTTGATGTGGATATTAATTTGACATTAATTCCCTAGAGATACACTCTGTGTAAATTTTAACAACTGTTTATCTAAGTTTAAACACTGCATAGTGGTGCCTGGGGTATAAAAGCAGTTCTCATGAGCTTTGGCTGTATTTTTGCATTGGAAAATAGGACTTCTATGGCCTTAGGCAAAATAATTTATCAGGTTAGTACAAACTGTTTTGTTATTCACAATGGAATTGTATATAATTGTCATATTCATGCTATAGTGAATGCCAAAACTTAGTTATAGCAACAATTAAATAAATTGATAAACGAGACATACATTTGGAGCAGAGCATCTTTCACCTGGCTTATGCTTGTCGTCCGTTTGTATACAATATTATGAGTGAAATCATAATTAAAATATAGGTAAGTCTGTACACATTTCTAATTAATTTTTTTAAAACTTAAATGCCATTGTCATTACTTTTAGATTATATTGGCTTATTACATGAAGGCGTTCACAACTATTCCCTAATTTCATAGTGTTACATTGAAGAATAATGTTGCAGTTATTATTAATTTTGTTTTAAAGGGATAGTTGAAGTCATTAAGGATCAGAGTGGTTTGCAGCACACTGCTACACTATGTGTTCCTTTACCCCTCTGTTCCTTAAAGCATTAATGGGAAAATATTGACATCCTCATGTCACATACATGTTGGAAACCTTAACCCTCTGAGTGCCAGTGAGTATGCCAGTACATTGCAATACATTGGATACCCCTCTGGCACTAAAAGTGTTAATGTCATCCTGTGTAGAGCTTACTGGCTCAACATTACGCCGCTTTCCTGCACATAGTTGAGGCCTTTCCTATACCCCTCTGTAGGCAGGGAAGCACACCATCATCTCTCTGCTTTACCAATGTAGACCTTCATAGACCTCCTGAAAATCCTCACTCTGATATCTTACAACATTCTGCTTTTTTTTTTTGTGTGAAAGTATTTTACCAGGAAGAATACATTGAGATTGTCTCTCGTTTTCAAGTATGTCCTGGACTCATTTTATCTACCTTAGAAAGGTGAAAGGCTGAGCTGACCTTGCCGGGACTAGAACCTGCAACCTCACGGTCTGAGCAGATTCTACAGCTGGTGCCTTAACCAACTGAGCCATCTCTCCGGCTTTAGCTTTTGCATTTTAACATTTTTGGTAGCAGGAAAATATTCTGTATCATGCTTCAGAGGGCAGCATCTCTGTCTCTCGCGCCCCCCGTGACTGGTCTATTGAAGGGGTACTATCCTCTAGCAATGAGTGGCTTAATTTTAACTTGCTAAAGCTGGTATATTTATACAGCAGTGAGGTGTACCTATCTATTGATCTTACTTTATCTATGCAGTTTCTTGTATACAGTGAGTCCTAACCAATATGTATTGCCATTCTCCTAAATTTAAAATTGCCCCTGATTAAATATCCTCTGAAGAAATGCACTGGATTTAAAAACACCTAGTTAAAACCACCTAAACTTTACTCATAAAGTAATAATTCTAATATTCTCATGATTAGACTGGCCTACTTTCAAACAGGAATCATTTGCAGTGACTAGAACGCTCCCACTGTTCCCCTTTTATATGTCTTTCCCTCCCACTACTGTAAACTGTATGAGGCCTGTATGTTACACCATGATTACAGGCAAACCTAGACCGGGCAAGTCAATCAAAATGAGTCCATATACTATGCCTTTAGAAAAACTATTTTAAAATAATAAAAAATTGTACACATTTGAACTTTAAGAGCATTTTTATTTAAAGCTGTGAAATGAAATATGGTAAAAAAGCAGCTAGAATGAGAAGAAGAAAATATTTGCATAGCATAGGTAAATGAAGCTCCCAGAGATAGCATACCATAATCTAGAAAGGCATATTAGGTGGCCTTGTTTTGATTAGCTTGCCTGGCCCAGGTTTGGCTGTAATCATGGTGTAACACACAGGGTTCATGCAGTTTATAGCAGTGGGTGGGACAGACCTATAAAAAGGTACTGGTGGGAGTGTTTCCGATCATTTTCACTTGAAATTATCTGTTTGAAAGCAGGTCAGGTCTAATCATGAGAATATTAGATATCTTATTTCTTTATGAGTAATTTTAGGTGTTTTAAAAGCCAATGTGTTTCTTCAGAAACTATTTCATCTGGGCAATTTGTATTGGATAGGACTCACTTAAAGCGGAACTACCACCCAATAATAAGATAGTATCACATCATTGCCCATCTGACGACTAGCTGCTCAGTAGCGCTAGTTGCCTGAATTCTTACCAGATTAAAGAGAAATCTCTATTCTTCATGGACTGACAGCAATACGGAGCGCGGACATCTTGCCCTAGTGACATCCGCACGCCTGCGCTTTCAGTCCCAGCCAGGTCTAGGAGTCTTTGCTAGGAGGCGGCCGGCTCCAAAAGGGATTTGTTCTTTGTTTTGCTTTAGGATTGTTCCTAGTTTAGGGATGTGGAGAATCCCCTCACTCCTCGCTACTCTCCATACCTTATTCACTTGGAAGCTTATTTTTGTTTGTATACTACATGTGCATATTATGGTGTGCTAGCACTGAGAGTTCATTTTTTCTTTAATTTGGTGGTGGCTTGTTTTTTTCTACAAATTTCAATATTCTGTATTTTAATTACAGTTTTGGCCTTTGTAGAATCTGACCACTTGTAATTAATAATGCTTGTATTTCTGTCTTTGGCCAAGTTTGTTTTCGAGGAATTGCAATTTCATGCCTTCATTCATCTAGTATGTTTTTGAAGTACGATAAGTCACCTGGTTGGATGTCAGTCAAGCCAACAGTCGGGTCAAGGGCGTAAAGTAGAACAGATAGATTAGCAAGGTAAGATAGACTAATAAGGCATCATGTACAAAAATAAAAGTGGAGGAAATCTGGGTTTAATTATCATTCCATTCCCATTTTAAATTAGGCAATGCATTTCAGACATTTCTAGCATTCATGAGGTTAAATGAATAGCAACACTTTGTTTTTACTTTACATACTATGTACTTTTTTTTCTTATTCATACACTCATGCCCCTGACAGGGAGCTACCTGGATCTTAGTTTCCAGAGAGTTTTCTGGTCACTGTCTCTGCAGCGCTGAATGCTGCTATCATCATTATTACATTGGATCCTTTTTACATTGCATCACTAGATCTGTTTTCATGTACCCTGACTGAAAGCTCTCTGCAAACATATACAGAGAGTTCATTGTCAGGAAGATGTGCAAGAGAAAAACAAATTAAATAAAATAATAAAAAGTATCAGCACTTTGAATGTACATATCATGTACTTGCAGAATATGTAAAGTCAAAATAAGGGTTTGCTATTCCTTTAAAAGCTCCATTTAAAGCAATGTTCATTTATTTTTTGGTACAGTTGGGTGGTATAACAGGTCCATAACATTGTGCCACATTCTCAGTACATATGGTTCAAATCTTAAAGAGAATTGGTATTTGAAGTAAAATCGATTTTGTTTAGCACTACAACAATGCATACATTTTTATTCTTGGTATATTAGAACGGCATTTCTCCATTAACCTTGCTGAATAGTTGTTTTTAAAAATTATAAAACAAAAGTGAAACCAGATGGAGTGAACAGAGCAGACTGCTCCTGAGTGATGAAATTGGTATTGATTTATGACAAATGCCAGCAGAAGCAGGCAGGGA